>KK502400.1:2632288-2667901 GCA_000688735.1 Glossina austeni
TGCCAAGATGTCGATTGGCATGATGCCAGCAATCACCAGAGCAGCATCCTCCGACACTGTCCGGAAGCCGCATATCTGCCTTAGCGCACTAAGACGATATATTGCCGCCAACTTTCGGTACACTGCCTTCACTGTGAGCGCACCGGCCCAAACTGGGCTACCGTACATAATGACCGACGTTATCACCGTGGCAATTACTTTCCGATTGGTGAATTTCGGGCCTCCGATATTTGGCAGGATCCTTGCTAGCGACGCCTGGATACCTGCAGCTTTCTCCGTCGGCGATGTGTGTGTGTGTGTGTGTGTGTGTGTGTGTGTGTGTGTGTGCATTATAGTTTAATTTATGTTATGTTTGCAAAACTAAACTGAATTGAATAAATGCTTAGGTTTGAAGTGAAAATGTACGGGGTATTCCTATTAGTTGTAAAAATTGCATCTAATCCATCAATTGTTGTGTTGTGCGCCAGATATGTGAACAAACCCTGTAGGCGTGAAATAATTCCATAAAAGTTATCTTAAAAACTTGAATGAGTTCGATCTGAGAACCAAGAGTTAATTGAAAGTTTTAAATGCAATTTTTGTTTCTTGTTTTTTCCTCTCATGAAACTAATCAGAAATAGCTATATATAGAGTTAGGAGCGATTTCCATTCGTGATCAGTGTTATTGTATATGTAATTTTTAACATGCACTTTTATTCATAATTCCTATTTTGCCAATCATCTCTTTAAATACTTACGTATATATATTTGATAATCTCTTCTTCTTCTTCTTCTTTTTTTTTTTTTTTGGTTTACGTGACTTCATAACTTTTAAAGCGCATTATTGGCTTATCATCATCGAACAAATTATACTTCAGTATTTCATTTAGCGAATTCTGTCAAAGTGTATGTTCTGGTGTGTGCGGGCGTATGTGTGTGTGTGACTTTGTGTTTGCGTTTGCGTTCAAGTGATTGTATGTTCAAATTACTCTGGTATCACAACAAATCTCTACAGTTACTAGAACAACATGAAATCAACACTTTGCGTGTAAACTAATGGAAAAACTGGTGCAATTGCTACAGCAAAATGGGTCAATCCGTTACAAATCAAACGCATGATTTACTGTTGAAAGCAAATTGACGAAGCAAATAGGCATTTTCAAAAGCAATGACGAGAAAAGCAAACAGCAACATGTAAGCACTGATTCAGAAAAATTGACTCTTATTTTTTTTTTTTGTTTTTTTTTTGTTTTTTTGATACTCACATGTGAAAAATGCCGTTATATTTGAACTGAGCTGTTATTCCGTTTGTGATACGTAAAAAAGGTTCATTAAAAACTTTATACAAAAACTTTAGAACTGTCGATCCATCCATCCATCCGTCCGTTCGTCCGTGTATGATGTCACTTGCTCACCAAAAGCAACAAAAATTCAGATAGAAAGATGAACTTTAATTTATGCATTAAGTTTCCCAACCTTGTCCTCGATAAGCAGAAAATTTGAAATTTCTACTGGATACCGCAATTTTATATAATTGAACTGAGCTGTTATTCCGTTTGTGATACGTAAAAAAGGTTCATTAAAAACTTTATACTAAAACTTTGGAACTGTCGATCCATCCATCCATCGGTCCATTCGTCCGTGTGTGATGTCACTTGCTCACCAAAAGCAACAAAAATTCTTTCCCAAGCTTGTCCTCGATAAGCAGAAAAATTGAAATTTCTACTGGATACCGAAATTTTATATAATTGAACTGAGCTGTTATTCCGTTTGTGATACCTAAAAAAGTTTCATTAAAAACTTTATACTAAAACTTTGGAACTGTCGATCCATCCATCCAACGGTCCATTCGTCCGTGTGTGATGTCACTTGCTCACCAAAAGCAACAAAAATTCAGATAGAAAGATGAACTTTAATTTATGCATTAAGTTTCCCAAGCTTGTCTTCGATAAGCAGAAAAATTGAAATTTCTACTGGATACCGAAATTTTATAAGATCTTAGTTTTTAACAAAAATGCTCTTCCAATATTTATCACGATTATTTGTGGTTAAGATTAAGATTAAGACTTTTTTGTTCGAAGCGTTGAAATTCATATTATTTTTTTTTTTCGTTTTTTACTTGACGTAAGTCACGACGTAACGTAGATACACCGTTTATTATACCAATCGATTTAAAATCATTTTCTGAATTGATTTAAGCTTTTCTGTTTTCTGTCTCCGTCCGTATTTGTCCGTCTGTCTGTCATGCTGATTTGTGCTGATATCATAATGTGGCGTTTCACTTATAGGTTGCCGTTTACATTTTCATGTATCGCTATAAGGTGATAAGCATCAGAGATACGCTCTAAAGCAAACACAAATTTCCTTCGACTACACATCCATGAACATGTTTGCACACACAACATAATTGACTAACACTATATTTTATGGTGCAGATACGTATGTATTTTTTGTTGAAATGGTTTTTCGCATAGACGCCTACACCGACATGCAATGAACCAAAAAACAAATAAATGTTAATGATGGGTGTGTTGTTGATGATCTTAGAGCGGGTTTATGTATTTTTTAAATTAACTAAGAACACATTTAGCAAATAAATTACACAGAATCTGATTTCAAGAGGATGGTAAAGAAAAAGGTTCACCGGTTGAGCAGAACGACCAACTGCAAGATTTCTTCTTGATTAAATGTTTATATATAGATAGACAAATGCAACTTCTAAGTATGCTTGTACGAATTTTACTGGAAACTGATTAAGAGAATATTTTGTTTCATTTGATTGCATTAACCATTTGCGTCCTCACATTCGCTTTCATTTTAAATCACTTGGATTCTTACTTAGTGTTTACACCTCTTGTGACATTTTAATGGGTTACTTCTTATGGTCATATCAGGTCAAGAAAACGTGTGTGTGACATTTTTCCCAATGCACCTTTACATCTGCGTAATTCTGGTAATAATGATCCTCTTAAGCCTTACTGTACTACCAAAAAAAAAAAAAAACATTTTTATGCGTGTGAAGTTTGCCCAAAGTAATTGCTTTCCATTCAAATGATTCAAAGTTCCAAAAAAGTTCGTTTACTTTATAATCTCACTTTGACTAGGAAGAAAAGGTTTTTTAAGCTTGCGAAAGAATCCGTGAAGTTTATGTTGCAGATGCATTACTAAAATAAGCAGCAAGCAAATCGTTTACTCGTGTTCATTATGTAAATTTTGTTGTGAAATATGGGACGTGCTCCGGCCAATCAATTGTAGATAAAGTTTATGAAGCTTTTGAAAAAGGTGAGGAAGACCAGCATACATTGCATCTCATGCCATCTCTGCGGGACTAGATGTTGACCAAAAAAAAACAATTTGAAGCATTTGTTTAAGAATGCATAACAAAAAAGTCGCTCGATATTGTTTCGACCACGAGACTCCTCACCCTGATCAGATCTTTGTTTTCTGCTCTCTATTGTCATCTACCAATATGACTAAGGAGAAGGAGAGAAGAAGAGAGAAGAACATTGCCTTTCCGCGCGACGATATCGTAGACATTCTATTTAAAAACTGGGTAGAACTGGGGAGATTTCGACCGTCCCACAACCGTTTGTTTTGCAACCCGGACAGCTTTCTTAATGGCATGAACATGACTTCAAAAGAGGTCTTTGAAAATCACTTGATTCAAATTTCTATACAGATATCTTAGAAGTAGTACAGCGATGGCAACATTTTTTTGTCTAAAGAATGGTAAAAAGGGGCCCTCTTGACCTGAAAGGCCACCTATTTCGCCTAATAAAGTTCACGTAAAATACGAAAAAAAAAAGTGTTTGAATTTTGGTATAAAAGTCATCAACATTTTCCATGACGCAACTTATGCATACATACATCTACGTATATCTCTATATGAATATCTATGAGAAGTTTTGGCCCCTAACTTTTACCGTGCGTATTAACCTTTTATGTGCACCTATTTATTTACTACTTAACAGAGAAGGTGCTACGGATAGAATAATTATATGCTCAAAAATATATTTGGTAATCTTTCTACCACTAACGGTAAGTTGTGTGAAAGCTTTCCGACCTGAACGTGAAGAAGGCACTTGTCGAGAAAAATTGGCGAATATGTTTGTGCATGCGTTGTTAAGTACTCATCAATATTTTGTTTGACAACTGCTTTGTTTGTGTTAACTGAGCAGACTGAGTGAGTGTTTTTTCGTAATTGAAAAAATGGAATATCGAGCTGCCATTAACTGTTCGTTTTTGAAAGGGAATTCGTTTGCAGATGAGTTGTAGGCTGGTGGACTCTGTGCTATCATATATCACAATAAAATTTTGGATAGGTGGGAATGACGACAAAGTCATGTAGTCCTCTTAAAGGACTTAATTTATGTATGAATTTCTGTTATCTCTGTAGAACACATGTCCTGGATGTGCTTGGACATAAGCACAATTCAGCCCGCATTACGCCGATGCTCAAGAGTATCGAGAGTTGTGGACACAATTTCGTCACATAGCATCTGAGCATCTGAGCTTTTCGCTGTAAACCGTCGAAGGCCTCCAAATAAAATATGAACTTTCCCGCTTACACATGCGAGTTATATTGTAATTTTGGCAAATAGTACGGACATCGGCTTCAGTGAAGTATATTTTGCCTGGCTTGAAAAAACCTGAACCCTAGGCTGCGTCTTTCGATATTTCGAACACGTGTTCTGTCTAAATGTTGTTCCATTTTGTATTCTTAGACCGAGAACATCAAGAGTTGTCGATTCTCCTACAGTGTGACCACCAGAAGAGAGGGGCTGTTCGTCACTTCGTCTGTGCGTTGGGAGACAGGCTCGAGTTTTGGCCGGATATAAACGGCCCAAATAGTACGGATATCGGCTTCAGTGAAATAAATTTTGCCTGGCTTGAAAAAACCTGAACCCTAGGCTGCGTCTTTCAATATTTCGAACACGTGTTCTATCTAACGAAGAACATTTTGTAGTCTTAGACCGAGAACATCAAGAGTTGTCGATTCTCCTACATTGTGACCACCAGAAGAGAGGGGCTGTTCGTCACTTCGTCTGTGCGTTGGGAGACAGTCTCGAGTTTTGGCGTCATTCAATTACTTTTATGAGGTCCCGATTTGGTAAATTAGCCGTTCGTCATTCAGCGTTTGTTCTGCATCGCCTTGTTGCATGGTCTCTTAGAAAAGGAAAGCGATTTTAGATCTGGCCTCCAGTGAATATTATCTGTTTGCAAGTGTCAAAAGGATTTTTGATAGAAAAGTACTTGGATCATATAATTAGCCCATTGTAGAGCCTTAAGCATATTTGGAGAACAATGACAAATTGTTGTATGAAAAAGGCATCGAAATCTCACACAAGCGTTGGACTGATTATCTCACTTTTGAACGATACTATAATACATTGGTGAAGCTAGAAAAAGTCTACCTTTTACGCCGAAAACTTTTCAAGCCATACCCGTGTATTGGATTCAACAAATGTTTTTTACGTAAAGGAGAACATTTGTTTATTTCAGTTACTTACATATGAAACTCAACTAAGACAAATGAACAGTCAATTGACTCTTAAAAGTAAATCTTAAACTAATTAAATAATTCATGTGTAAATAAATAAAAAGGAGAAAAAAAAAGAAAGAAAAAAAGCATGAACATAAGTAGCACAGAGGCACACCCACAACCAGTACAGAACCAAATTTGCAAGTGAACCCCCACCCATTTGCCATCGAAAACATGCAAAAGCTTGGCAACCGATACAGTAATCAACACCAATTAATTTTCGCGTCGCAATGAGATATTAAAGCTAAAAGTTAGTTTAAATACGACATAAGCATATCGCGCGTATTAAGCAAACGCGTTTTAATAGACTTTAAAGAATCGTCCCCAGAGAACGCTAAACGGGGTAAACAGCTCATAATTATATTTACACTGACTCAGTTTAACGAACATAAAGTTGCGGTCAGGGACATTAAAGCTTATCGATACTACCATTAATTGACTTAATTAAGAAGGATACAAGAAGAATAAATCTACGTTTCTCAAGTGACGGCAAGGATAACAGAAGCAACCTAAGGACAAGCGGGTCCCAACCGAAATTCCTAACGGCAAACAGCAAGAATTACTTTTGAACTGATTCAAGTGAATCTACATAGCAGCTAAAGAACAGAGACCACATAACGGAGGCATACTCAAGTATTGGCCTAACTGAGCAGTGAGGGCTATTTCAACATTTGTGAATTGAAATAAGAAAGGTACTGTTCCAACACAAAGAGAAACCACCTGATTTCAAGGACTGATTAAAAATTTTGAAATAACATCACATAGCTCGCCAGAGCATGATTTGAGTACACACGATGGAATGCCATCAGAGCCAGGCGCACAACAACATCATAGAGACCTCAAAGCATGTAAAACTACGTTTTCTGAAATGACGAAGTTAGGAATCGCAATCGGGTTAGTGATCAGATACGGGTAGTTAACAGTTAACTTGGAATCAGCAGCTGAAAAAGAGATTCCAGGTTTCATTATCGCACGAGGAGTCGAAGTCATTGAAGGAAACCTTCGAGGGAGTTTTTCCTTTCGGACTTCACAAACTTAAAAAAATATCTATGATTAACAAGCAGTGAGGCCTTTATCAACGGAAGGTATCTGCAATAACATTGAGGTAAACTGGTTGAGGTAATTAAAGCTATGTCTTGCAGCTGAGTAGGCGAAATACTCACAAGCAGACCCACTTTTCATCAATTTTTTAAAAGTTTGCTTTTCCTAGTTTTGTAATATTTGGTACCCTTGTTAGACCACGACGGGCACTTGCTTTGAGGACGAGGTTCCTTGATCGGAACGGACGCAGAAATAGCTAGATTTAGTACTTTATAGAACGATGAAAGTAGGATTTCAATATCCCGAATGTGAAAGATGAGATTAAGGCAGTAAGATATGAGTTTTATTAGAATCATCATAAAATAATTTTTATTTTACGAAGTTGGATTTAACACATCAGAATGGTTCAACGGACCATTGTGTCTGTAATGCAAGCAAATACAAACTGCTGGATGATACGGATTCTCAGGTAAACTAAAAGTGGCAGAAAGACAGCGATTTACAGCTATCTCCGGGAAATTAGCAAAGCAAAGATCTAGGAGTCCACCATTACAATTAGGAGAACGGTTGTATTGAAGTAAACGGCGATCAAATAATTCATTGAAAAACACGATAGCTCTATCAGATGTTGAAGGGGCGGGCCATACAACCAAAGTTATCATTATAATACCAAGTGACTTGTGGTAAATTGAAGTCCCCCAACGCTATGACTACATCAGCAGGTTTACACTTTTCGGCCACGTCACAAATGAGGGCAGTATGTTTCTTATAAATGGTGATATCCGCATTTGAGGGGGTATAGGAGCAAATTAAGCATAACAATTTTCCCCCGAATGACGATAAAGTCAACGTCGGGAGGACTAGAAAATTCAATTTAATAGGACGGGATATGACAATGAAGACACACCAAAAGTGCGATCCACTCGATCGTTTCTGAAAACCTCGAAAGAATTGTGAAAAAGTTCCGACGAATGGAAATCAGGCTTTAACCAAGTTTCAGTGAAGGCCAAATAGGAAGAGTCCGTGCTCACAGAATTTAGGAAAGTAGAGCCAATTTTTGAGTTTAGTCCCCTAACATTTTGGTAAATGAAAGTTGCTGTGCCCGACGAAACATTTAGTTTTTGGGAGGTGGACGAGCAATCGAATTAGTATTACGGAATCCATCCCGTGGAATGACTTCCATAATTAAGGATCCAACTGGCCATAATGGTTTGTGTTAGCAAAATTTCCATATACTCAGTCGGAAGTAATATTTTAAAAGACGAGGTCTCTAGGTTTAGGTGACGGATGAGACTTTTGCAGCCAGATGACTTTTTATATTATCCACAGAGGTGTCAGGCGCCAGTCTTGGCCCGAATATTGCCTTTCTGAGGGGTACTGCCGACAAGCATACGTCATCCTTACCAGAAACAATAGGATTTGCAGGTAGAGAGCTTTGAGTTGGCGAGAACATAGAGGGGGTGACCACATTTGCACGTGCAGCTTGTGCGACTTGCCTAGCATGGTAACAAGCAGACATCCCGAACAGCCAGGGGGAGAGGCGGATTTGTTATTTTTATTAACATTTGTTGGGGATGTACACACAGCAGCCCGAATGGCATTAGTGGGAGGAGATACCTTTGCCAAATCAAGGAGGCTTCCAACTTATTTGGAACTGTGAATAAACTAAAAAGTTATCCTAGAGGGACCAATTCTTCTTCTATATTGTCGCGTGGAATATAATCAAATTAAATAAAACAGACCGAAGGCAAAGAATCTCGACTAGCAACTCAATGGATCGTGGGTTAGAATCTCAAGTACTGTAGAGCTTTTAATAAAGCCGATAGCCTTAGATGCTAGTGCTTGATGCCTTTAGTCTTAGAATTTATTTCTCTGGCTAAATTAATAATAATAATAATAATAATAATAATAAATAAAGCGGATAATTTTCATTTTTATTCGATTCGAACTGAAAATCCTACTTTAAAGCCTTAGGCTTTGCTTTGCAAAATTGACCGAAGGGTATGCCTATAATTATTAAGGTGCGACGAGGCCTTATGATGAGATTTTCAGTTTAGGTAACCATTTTGAAGAGTTGCTTTCTATATCTACATCTTGAAGCCTTTCTCTACTATCTTGAAGCCTTTAGTCTTAGAATTTATTTCTTTGGCTAAATTAATAATAATATTAATAATATTAATAATAATAATAATAATAATAATAATAATAATAATAATAATAATAATAATTATAATAAATAAAACGGATAATTTTCATTTTTATTCGATTCGAACTGAAAATCCTACTTTAAAGCCTTAGGCTTTGCTTTTTTCAATGTTTTCTTGTTTAGATTTATGAAGTAGGCGGGAAACTTAACAAGATTGACCGAAGGGTATGCCTATAATTATTAAGGTGCGACGAGGCCTTATGGTGAGATTTTCAGTTTAGGTAACCATTTTGAAGAGTTGTTTTTTATACCTACGAATGAGTTAAATATTTTATTGTATATAAATTCTTTTTTGTTTTACACGATCCCCGATTCACATGTAAACTTATTACTTCAATGTATTATTACTCTCATAACAGGAGATTTAATTAACTACTCTGCTTGCAATTGAAGAATAAATAACCTTAGTACAGGATGATGAGGATTCTCCGGGAAACCAGAAAAATGATTAGCGACTAAGGATAAGTATTTTCGGGAACAAAATTTTACGGTAATCAATAAGAACAAATTACCCGGTTCGCGTTTAATTGGCTAAAATTAAGCATTCACTTGCCAAATTTGATAAGTGTTTTCATAATTTTCCAACGAAAGTTTCGAAATGATTTTTATCTCATTATTTGGTAAAGGAAGGACACGAAATTTATTGATTTAACAAATTTGCAATTTTTAGCATATTTTGTTAACAGAGTTATATTTAAACGGCATCGAACGAATGGAATGAACGCAGATTTTATGAACGCTCAAATCAAAAGCTTTCAATTACAATAACAATAATTTAATTCCGAATGCTGAATGTTGCGAAACTCAACGCGCCGGGTTATCAGGATTCTGTGTTACGCGTACACAAAAAGAGCGTGCGTATGCATGTATGCATGGTTTTATATATACAAGTAACAACAAATTAACAACTTACTCATGTGGAAAATCGTTTAATTGCGCTTAATGACTGACTCATGCATATGTATATGTAACGAAATAAAAAATCAGTAAAATTTAAACACGATGCACGATAGCTACTGCGAGTACTGCGAGTACGGAGAGAAGCGTTACATATAAACAATAGAACAATAGAATAATAGAAAATCGAATATTTTTGCCTGAGCAGCTATAAATTTCGACTTGTTATACATATATACATATATACATATATAGATATATGTATAAATTTTCTATTTATCGAGCATTAAAACATCTTTAATGATCGAATTAGCGATTGCTTCGAATTGTTTGGAGATTCCGTCGTAATCTAGTATCCTTTTGATTGAATGCCCTGCTGACAAAAGATTTTAAAGGCTTTTCAAATGATTTCTTTTCATTGTTAATCAGATCGAGGATATCGACTACTTTCCTACTTGCTGCAAATTCATATTACGATTGCATTTGCATTGTTTTTATCAACGTGTCGCAATGTTATGTAGACCATTGTTGATATTTATGTTCACGAGCAATCACTTTAGGATAATATTGAACATATTATTGCTTTATTTCAGCATTTGATGCCTTTCGTTGCTATCGTTCTTTGAGCAGATCAAAATATTCCTTTATAAATTTAATTGACAAACAGAAAATAGTTAATTACATTTTTTCGTTTTATGCACACGTATGTGTGCAGTTTATATAATTCATACAATTTACATTTATATATATATTAGGGTTACCCATAGGTAACCAATTATTTTATTTCAATTATAACGACGCCTTAAAATCTCTAGTGGAGTCCGATCCAAGGTTACTATCGAGAAGCCTTGGGTCTACCTGGTCTACCGTGCAAAGGCATTTAAAAGAAATTGGCAAAGTACAGTAGATAAGGTAAATGGATTCCACACTTGTTGTCTGAGGCCAATAAAGATCTCCGGCGAACAATTTGTAATTCCATGCTCACCAGACTAAGCAGAGATCCATTTTTGTCTAGGATCGTAGCTGAAGATGAAAAATGGATACTTTATGATAACATAAAGCGATCGAAACAATGGTTGTCTGCAAACGAGAGACCTCTTCCAACCCCTAAATCAACCCTAGCCCTGAGGAAGGTGTCATTGTGTATTTGGTGGGATTATTTCGGTATAGTGCAGTACGAATTATTGAAACCTGGGGAGACAGCTACTGCTAACCTGTATTGTCCACAATTACAACGGTTACAGTCCGCTCTCATAGAAAAAAGACCAGCTTTAGTGAACAGAAAAGGTGCGATACTCCAACAAGATAATGCCCGTCCTCATGCAGCGAAGTTTACTCAAGAGAAAATTAAGCAGTTAGGCTGGGAACCGCCTAACCGCACCCTCCATACTCTCCAGACCTAGCACCGTCGGACTACCTTCTGTTCAGGTCACTGGAGAATTCGTTACGAAATAAAAATTTTAATTTCTTATCCGATGTCCAAACGCACCTTGCGTTATACTTTAAGTCAAGCAAGCCCCACTTTTTCAAAGTGGGGGAGGGGGGGGGGCGGTTGAACTTCTGCCGGAACGATGGCAACAAGTCATCGCAAACGACGGTGGTTACATAAACGATTAAAAAATATAAATTTTGTCTATGAATGCAAAATAATTGATTACTTGTGAGTCCCCCTAATGTATATGTATATATATACACATATATAGCATAGCAATTTGATTGCACTTTTTTATTTATTTGCAAAGTGCAAGAGACATATTAATTTTAGCACTTGACTTGCGTCACTCACTCACGACAGCAATAAGCAATTTAAGCTCACCAAAGGAGTATGTGTAAGAATATAAGCATTCTTGGAAGAAAGAAAGAAAGCTATTGGTTATATGACTTCATGATTGTCCAACACATCAAACGTCCCAAATCCCTTTTATTATCTGGGCAAAGCAGGATTGGCTTCGCTTGAATTTATGAGTTTTTTTTAACACCTATTTAACCGATAATCTTTAAAGGCTTCAATGTGCGAAAATTGCCAGCTTGGTATCGTAAATTCCTTTAACCCTCACTGCTTGACACAAAGGTGATGAACAGGCATGAGACAGGCATGACGGAATCGATGCAGAACTTTTCACACATCAGGAATAGGAACATTATAGTGTGGCGCAGGCAACGATCTGAACTTTGTTAGGGAAATGGAAAATCTTGTACATCAGTTCCGTCGCTAATTGGGAAAGAAGTTGCTTGTGGTGGCGGCATGGCTCAGTTACACCAGGTTAGGGCCTTTGCTATGCCCGATTGTTTTGGTTGAGGGTGCCCACACCCCGGTTTGCTCACAGAGCTGTAGAGTGTATACCATCGCGTATCCCGGTTGTCTATTACGCTCGAAAATAACTATAACATTGGGATTAGGAAAGAATACTGGAAAGCATTTTAGAAAACCTGCTTCCATGGTTCCTTGTCGCCTTGGTATCGCAGTACGGAAGCAAATAAATTGATGGGACGATTCGATCTTCGTCATAACGTTAGATTTATTATAAGATGTGATAAAAATTATTGTCTTATTGATGAAATGGAAAGACGGGTTAGTAAAACGTTTTGAAAACATATGCCGAAATGTGCCTTAGACTCACTTATTAATTGTTACTATTCTCCAAGGAAATAAGAAAATCTCGAAAATATGCTTCAAACACTTTGCAAGGCTTACAAGAAATCAGTGTCTAAGCCGAGTCAGACTGACCGCATTATTAGAATAGAACGGAACTAGCAACGATAGCTCAGCTGAACTTCATCAGACTACTTGGCTTACTACTCAAATCACTTTTGGACGATTTAAAGGAGTATCGTTTCTCATGGATAAGCTAAGGATTACGCGGTCACAGTATTCATCTTTTTTGTGCGGCAAGTTTGCACGGACATATGCGCCGCCCAGAAGCGCTAGAGACAGACTCACCTTTTATTGTACCGTTCGATTCAGAGTCACTTTTCGAAACAATCTAATCCTGTGTGCCTGTTTGTCCATCTTGCATTCTTGTGTTCAATCTACAGGTCGCACTTTTTGATATATTTTGTCATCTGCGGTACACCGGCGTATTTAAGAGCAAAGACCAACACTTTCCAAAATGGTTCGGATTGAAGCACTCTTTCGACCGCTTCCTCTAAAAAGCATTATTTTCAATAGTCCTTATATGAGTAACTATGTTAAGTGAAGTGATGTAGAGCATATTCTCACTTGTTTATTCTTCTTCTTTTTCTTCTTTATTATGTGAATGTATTTTTTAATCTTACAAAGGGAATTGTAAAATTAATATATATGTGCGATAGGGTGGCTGTCAGAAGGATAGAAATAAGTGAGGAAAGAGATAGGGAGTGGCTGCAGTGCAGTGTGTAGTGTAGTGTGGGCTTAATCGCGAACTGTCATGCCTTAGCCGACTAGGCATTCACCTACAACTATGAGCAACCAAGCATGCGCGAATTCTGGTTTTGGTAGTCGCGACTGTTACCAACTCCGTTACGTTATGCGAATAGTACAACGAATTTTACTAAGAAGAAGAAGCGCAAGACATTTGGCTCTGATGTATCAATTTTGGATTTAGTATTTCTTCAACCTAGCGATAGTCAATAGTAGACCAATAAAAACATGAAAGAAAATTTTCTAAATTTGACAGCGACTGGCCGTAATAATCTTTGCATGTGAGTTAGAGCATCAGGGGATTATGTTGCAAAGGCCTCATAAGGTATTCTTGATATACACCACTTTCCTATTCGCTTGAATTCTTTTACAAGGACAAGAGAGTTTTGCTACGCCAACGAATTCGTCTCTTCCACTTTTGTGCCAATGAAATTGAATATCTTCTCTTTCGTGTTTAATTTTGCATAGGTTTTGTATTTTGAATACTTTTTTCTTTTTTCCGTTTGTATTTTACTTCTTCCCGTTCGTCTACAGTGAGTGTCATTAATATTGAGTTTTTTCGCTTGGCAAAAAGTAAACGCTTGTTAACCCTAACCTAGTGTCCAAACATTTTGTTTACTACTGTTTGCTGTTACTACAAACAAAACATTATTCCGGTGGACAAGAAAACTAAATAACTTCAACAACTTCAAAAAGATAGCGGTATTAATACTGAATTTTTTTTTTCATATAAGGAAGAATACGAAGATAAAAAGCAGCACATTATTAAAAATTAACATTTGCTGGGGTATCTTTCTTCGTTTCTTGCTTAATAACGTCATTTAATCACTTAATCAGGGATCTTACTTCATTTCTCTTATAGTCTGTTTCTCAGGTCTTGGACGGAAGGGATTGACTGTTTTCGCACATGGCGGCCCAATCCATTCCACACATTTTTGATGTGGTTCATGCCTGATGATTGGGAAAGGGGGTTAAGCACTCTGCGGCTGTTATGTAAGAGCCATTCTTGAATTATGCGGGATTTTCTTGTACCAATAGCTTACGGCGAACATGGCAGTGATTCATATTATAGTTCGGTATGCATTGGGCATTACTCTGTACTCACTGCACGTTCTGTTTGACTTTTTCTATTCTTTTACGTATATAATAGGAGAGCTAAGAGTTTTTCCAAATTCAAAGTAGTCTCAAGCACCGGAATTTCGTTCTTGATAGAAATCTTATTTTTGAAGACAGGCAAACATAATTAGTGGGTAAAGCTTTGCGGGCGCTTTTAAGTAAGAAATGGGCTTTAAAATATAAGAAAAAAGTTATATTTGTTTTTGTACTTAATTTTTGGATTTCAATTCAATTCGTAAACGTGGGAAGGGGAAGAAAATGATGAAATGTAGTCGATCGGAAATTTCTTTTCATTGAGTTAGGGACCTGTTGTTTTGAGGTCCTGAGAAATTGCCGTTTCAGTCCATTCATATATATTATAGACTGAGAAGAGAATCCTCGAAGTCGAATCAGACTATTTATTATTAGTAGCATTAAAGTCTCAAATGACTGTTGCAAGGGTTGCAAAATGTTTTAGACTAACACTGGTTATATACTTTGATTCATTTTAATTTGTTGTGTTTTTTTTTTTTTTAGAGGATCACATCCGTCTTTTGGTTGTTACGCGGCTTAGATAAATATTTTCTGTCAATTCTAACCTATTGTTTTACTGGTGTGAAGACAAACGACGTTCGTGTTCAAATCAGATTTTTGGCCGTCAATTAGGAAAATATGTTCATATTATCATCCCATTTTTTTGTAATCACGAGCTTTCGAGTGGCAAATGACTACAGAAAGAAGTGGATACTGACAGACAGATTGATGTAAAGCCTTATATGCAGTGGTGTTGTGCTAATTTGTTTTTTTACCGGAACGCGTATATATAATTATATAGACAGGGCCGATCCTGGGTAGGCGGCCGCTCTGTGCGGTCTCATGTCCCAAATTTGACGGCGGGGGGGGGGGGGATTTCCCCCAATTGGGTATGGCAATAAACTATAACAGGGATGAGTAACGTACGGTCCGCTTGCATTAAAATTTATGTATGAAATCTTTACTTTTTTAAAATTTAATATTTTTTTCTTCTAATGTTTATTATAAATTCTCGTTATCAGAAATCATTTCTAGTTCCGGAACGCGTTCCTGTGTAAAAACGAAGTACCGGAACGACGTTCCGGAGCGTTCCGGCTCGACAACACCACTGCTTATATGCGTATTTTATAGAATCCCTTTATTTCCCAATTTCTTGATATTCAAAACGGAAGGATCAATTTGCTATAGATCCGCCTTTTGTAGTGGTTATAAAAAGAAAAATCTATTACATAACACGTTTTGTGCCAAGCGGAAAAATTCGATTCATTTTTCTATGACATATTTCCGCAATACAATACATTCGATATTTGCGATCGGTATTGAAAAACTCCGATATTGGCCAAGTAAAAATCATATTTATTTTTTTAAGTAAACTTTGCACGATATCTTAATATATGAAAGGGTGGATTTACGTCAAGCGAAACGGTTTATATATGAATTTTACAAAACAATTTTAATTTCATGTGTATTCACAAATTTTGTTGGGTACTGTTTTATGCTTGAACAAACTTTTTACCCCCAAAGATTTTTTTATACTTTGAAAGTCAATAAATTGTACGTTTGTCATTCCCTTTGCCGAAAATTCTACTCTTCTTTGCCTTTAGTAGTTTATTTAAAATTTCGTAAATAAATTTTGTAATTTTTTTTTTTAAGCAGACAGACAGACGGTGTGACATAGTTTGTTTAGTTTTATTTTTTTTTTTTTTAATTATATAGTTTTATTAATTATTTGCTTTTAATCCTATTCGATCTTCGGACTGATAAGTCGAGGATGATTAGATGAAAACCACATGGAAACCGTATGCGCTTTAGGGCGATTTTTCTAGACATAATACTAAAATTGAAAAATGTGTCTTCGTTAATTTTGAATATATCGGTAAATTATTTGTGCCAATGTGTGTATAAACGGTGAGTGTTCAAAATTCGCACTGAAGTTTTTTTTTTTTTGTATTCGATTTCTTCAATAATTTAAGTTGCAATTAAAAATAAATAACGTTTAATTAAGAAAAATGTCTGGCAATCCTATTAACTATTACTTATGTGCGTATTCACAAACACTTATAAATACTCACAAACAAGCACACACGCACGCACTCAGCCATATGCAAAGCTGCGAATTCATGCATACATCGAATGAAATACAAATTAGTATTGTTTTCACATAATATTCGTTATATATGAAATATATATATATATATATATATATATATATATATATATTGTCATTGTCATTGTTTTACATGCAGCAAACAAGCATGTGTGCACACTGCATTTTCCGTTCCCATAAGTACGCTTTTATATATGAGGTTCAAGTATTTTGCATGTGTTGTGACTGTGTTATGTGTGTTTGTATTTTGCGTTACAATTTACTCTCGTAGTTTCCATATTCATTCTTTCGTATTTTCATACAAAATTTATTATTATAATTTTACGCATATCGTTATTGTAATTATTCGACGCAGCTACATAGACTCAACCAAACACAATGCAATCACATTAAACAGCTGTTAAAATTGTTATGAATTCGTTGTAATATATTAGGTGCTTGCATGTATTTTGAGCAATTTTGTCTCTTGAAAAGGGCACTTATTGACAAAAATCGGCACAACATATTTTAATCGAGTTGTTTTGCACACAACTTTTCTACAACTTTTTATCATCTTTTTGATAACAGAGCGATACCGTGTCCGAAGGACGATATAGGTTTGGCAGCGATCCATTAATCGACCCACTTTCGCACTTCTTTAACATTTCGAAAGCACGTGCCAACCAAGCCATGCTGCATTGATCTGAACAAGTGGTCATCTGAATAGGCGGTAAGAAGAAGTTCCCATTCGAGCTGTAAGAGGATGATTTTGTGTCTGTTAACCGCTATATATTTTTGTTGTTGTTGTATGTCGCTAGACATCTGCAGGCACAGTATCATTCGGTTTCAGCAGCTCCTAATGCACTACACCTTATTGATCCCAACATATGCGCAGAAAAAAGTTGTGACCATGAATTTGTGACCATGGATAGTCCGCTTCGGTTCCAACGTGGATTACCCTTCCAGACCTTTTGCGCTTGAGATTGTCGTAGTATATCCATTTTTCATTGCCAGCCGCAATACGCAATAGAAAATTGTTCTCCTTTTGCCTGGCAATAGCGACTTTGAAAGCGTTCGAAATGGTCTTAAGTCGTCACTGTTCTTCCTCTTGGACCTTTTTCATCGCATGTAATTGTCTAGGAATAATTGATTTATCAACTGCTAAGCTCTTCGAAAGTTTTTTGAGTGCTTGAGCTGGATTTTCGCCCAATAAGTTTCGCAATTCATTGTCTTCGAATTGTTTGGTCCTCCTATCCCCGATCCCCGATCTTTGTCATCACCACTTTTAAACCGTTGAAACGAAAACCGCCAATTGGAATATGATCGAACAGCATCCCCATAAGCATCTAAAAGTTTTTGGCAGACTTCGGCAGCAGATTTTTTCAAATCACGCAGCAAAAGTAATGATTGTCGGAAATGAAATTTTGAGCATCCTACGATTAGCGTCTGTACACATTGGACAACTCGATAATACTAAATAGAAAACTCTTACTTTACGTAGAGAAATATGAAAGTCATCGAATTTACCCGTTGTGTATATTGAAACTTTGCATTACTTTATTATTTTCATCAGTAGATGTCGTCGATCAAAATATATGCAAGCACCGATTTATTTGATTTTGTGAATACAATGGCGAGACTCACTCGCACACACCACCCCCACCAGCATAATATGTTGTATATGAAATATGTATTTGAAATTCGGTATATAATTGAAATTTCGTGGGATGATGTTGAAAATTTGAAAAAAGTCAAACTTCATCGCGACAAATGTAAAATAAATAAAAAAAATGTTATAAAATCATTGGAGAGAGAACTAATCTTTTAATGCTTAATAAATCTACTCTACATATATATATATGTGTTATGTGCATTAAGAATTCCCATCTGTAAAGCAAGAGATTTGCTCAGAAAGGACTCTTAGATAATTCCATACCTGTAGAGATCACAGCAATTAGATTTGGTATCAGGTGACTGCACGGCTGTAGAATGTGATTATTTAAATGAAATGAAGTAAAAGCCTTAGACGAGATGAGTTACCATCGCTTGTAACGCTGTTGGCTTCTGTGGTGAGGTCTGCATTCGTCCTTTTTCACGCTACAATGCGAGACTGACAATCTATAGAAAATTCTGTCATTTGAAAACATGTCCGCATGCTTGTCAAATATATCAGAAAATTTGAGTGGTACATCTGAGCGTATGAGTTATGTTCAAAAATAGAGGTGACTGTTTTCCCATTAAAGTAATTCCTCTTAGATATAATGCACTTGTGCCAATACTTTCCCCAATCCTCGAAACACTTCTGAAATGCTTTCCTTCTGGTATGGTCTTGAGCTCCTCCGACGATGCGGCCTTTATCTCCTTAATCGTGGCAAAACTCCGCCCATTCATAGGCCTTTTCATTGTTGGGAACAGGAAAAACTCGCAGGAGGCCAAGTCCTAAGAACACGATTGCTGAGACAGTATCACGATATTATTTTTGACCGCACAATTATGAAAAAATTTGGTTAAAATTTAGAAATTTCGGAACAAATTTCTCTGCCACACGTTTCATGTCCAAAGCATCCGAAAAAATTACATGACACGAATCAACCGATATGCCGATATCTTCGGCAACTTCTCGTATACCAGATCAGTTTCTTTTATTGTTCTCTTTACATAAGAACCGATTATAGATAACAGCAGTCTTTTTTCTGACTTAATTAGATTGTTTTAAAAGTTGTTACTTAAACAAAATGTTTAGAACCTTGTTTTCCTGCCCAATGATCGATCGACATACTTGCATGAGCTGAAATGAACTAATTTTTATAAAATTTTTTAAGATGTACATTAACTTGCTTTTCGTAGAGCTTTCTAGGCGATATGAAAATAAAACATAAATATTATTTTTATATCCGGCACCACTTGCGGTACAAGGGTATATTGAGTCTCTGTGCGGATGTCTGCAACATTCCGAAGAACTTGGAGTGAATGCGCTTTTTATTATACCCATCGATTCGAAATCATTTTTTGAATCGATTTAAGCTTGTCTGTCCGTCCGTCTGTCTTGCTTTCCTGTGTTCAATCTAGAGGTCAAAAATTTTGGATATATTTTAATGAAATTTGGTACACTGACGCAAGGACGAACGCTTTTGATTGGTTCTGATCGGACCAATTTTTCGATTCCTTCCCATAAAATGCCTAATTTTGAAATTCGTTATATGAATCACTGTAGGGTGCCGTAGGGTATTTAACGGTGGATCAGTGCCCACCACTATAGTGTCTTTACTGGTACTTGTTACATCAAATATTTAAATATTAATTCTCCACATTACGAAAATGAAAAAAAAACAAAAGATGGGGCGGACGAGAGATCACGTAAAAGGTAACAACACTAATTAAACTGAACAAATCGATAAATGATTCGAATTGCAACTAATAACCTAAACCATCCGGTGACTTTATTAAGGCTCAAGAAAAGTAGTTCGTGTCCGCACGCTGAGATTTTTCTACTTAGACAAGGTGAACCGTATATTGATTGCTAGCTTTCTGAATACAGTTTAAGAAAAACAAGAAGAAAAAGAAAAAAATTATAAGAGACGAAATCCGAGCAATAGACTAAACGAGATCTTCATACGAAGTCTGAAATGCTTAAACTGCTAGAGAATGCATTTTTTTAATTCGCTGCTGCTGTTGTTTTGAAGTAGTTTGAGATTTAGTTTGTCTTCAAACATTCGTACACTGAAAGATGTTTATTTTGGATTCGCTTGCGTGCATCTAAACAGTGTCACCTGCGCACGCAGAGACATGTTGAATGTAGAAAGCATTTTCTTTGACCAATTAATGTCGGTTTTGTTTGTATGTAGTTAACATCAGTTATGCGATATGCGATATGCAACATATTTACAGTTGTTTTCACAGTTAAGTTGTGATGCATTTTATTAGCATAGAATAGAATAAATTTGATTATCTCATGACATATGGCAAAGGCGTGTCCTCTAATATCAAAAAAAAAAAAAAAAAAAAAAATAAATAAATAAATAAATAAATAAATAAATAAAACATAATAGTTTTTTCGTATTCAGCGAACTGTAGTCACCGCTTCGTTAATCGTAGCAAGGGTGTACGGTTGCTTTGGGGTCTCCATACGATTATCAAACGTCGAAATATATTCATTTCCCTGTGCACTCTTGGGCATGTTTATGAGCAATTTTCAATTTAATGAAATTAAAATATGTCCGTGTAATGTGAGCATGGATGTTGTAAAAAATGGGAAAAATTAAAATATAAATGGCGGTCTTCAACTTAGGATTACCATGCACCGCAACAGTTCTTCGAACGTCTGCACTCGATGAGCCTGACAACGCTGAGCCTGGACGCTGAGTCATTTTAAGATTAGGTAATCTCTGTATACTTGATTGATTTATATTTTGCTAATTGAGGCCATAACTCTAAAGTTAGGGAACTTGTTGTGGGTATCCTCGGATTTACTGTTCAATTCCAATGGTTGCTTCTGTGGCTGGACAATATGTTCATAACGACGCATATAGCAAGAATGTGCCCTTTGGTAATACATATATTTTATTATTATCATGGAAAGCATATGTGCCAGTAGTGGTAATTGTATATGTTTGTAACAAAAATAAAAATATTAATTTTAAAATTGTTGTTTTAAATCCAAATGAAAACAAAATAACATAACATTGCATAGAATTCGTTTCGTGTTCGCCTCGAGTAGCACTAGTGCAACTTATTTCTATTTTATGTAATTAATTTTTATATTTGCTACAGACAGATGGACGTGAACTAATTTCCTCTTATCGTTTGTGCCATTCCACCATATAGCAAAGAGGATGAATAAAGTGTATATGGCATGCATTTTTTATCAAGACAGGATGAGTAAGTAAATAAACTTAGAGTGGAAAAGAAAAGAGCCGTCCATTGTTAACACATTCAATCACACATACAATCTTTAATAAGGTCAAGGTGAATACTTGATGAGAGCTGTTATATGCGACATGGTGCGCAGAACCGATTAATACGGCCCAGTTGAGTACTCTACCCTGGATCAATTTTCGATATAAGAATCAAATCTTATAGCCATGAAAGGTTTAATTGTTCAAATTTCTCACATTCATTGTTGCATAGTCATTTGTCCCATAGTTGCTTAGGGATGGATTAACACGACAATTTTCTTTGAGATTCGGAGGAGGAAAGTTATACCATACAATACAATGACAATATTCAAGAAGGTGTTTAAATGTAATCAATCAACATCACTCAATTAGTTCAAAGAATGACATACAGACAGACGTAGCATGAATTTTAAAGAATCCATATGTATTTATGATATTACCAAACATAGCCTCACTAAAACAACTGCAATTTCGAAAGTAATTGTCAGAATGTCATGAAATTTTGACATGTATCGGGTGAAGTTTGGCTAATGGCTACAAATTAAATGAATTCATCATCAGTGACGATATCTGTATGCCATTCTACGAGCTTATTAAGTGCTGTATTATAACACGATCGAGTGGAACGACTTGAGGTAGAGCCATATTTCGATTCTCAGCCATTTTTTAAATCGATCTCGAGAACTCGTATCAATCGGTCAGCGGTGATGACAGACACCGTAAATATATGAGACAAATAGATGTATTGGCTTTCGTTGTTTGAGGTGAGAAATACTTCGCAAAGCCGCAAAATTCAAATTAATTCCAAAATCAAACATTTATAGGACAAGTGTAGTTGAGAGATTTTAATTGTGTTTCACTCGTAGTATACCTAAATACTAAATACTAAATAAATTTATTTTTCAACAACCTAAAGAAGAATAAATTAAATTTTTGTACTAGTTTTCAAACGTTATATTTGTTCCCAAAAGGCTTAAAAGAGTGATGTAATATCGAGCATCGAGGATAACCAGCCTGATAATGAATATAAACATAGAAAAGTGCGACGACTATCTGCAAATGTATATTTTTATTTAAAATTGAAAAAAAAACAAAAAAAAACAATTCCAACGTATACAATGGAAAAGAGAAATCGGTGAAATGTAGTAAACTGAAAGCGACCAGAAAAAGAGGAAAAAGCCGAAGAACATTTGAAAACAATTACCAACAGCAGCATTAGAAAAGAATAGAAAATGGAATGTGGAATAATTTCATTTAAATAAATATCTGTTCGTGCATCTCTTTAAAAAAAAATCACATTACCTACATGCACACATATTTGCATATATGTATATGCCTTTATGGATCTTATGATTGATATGGACTTGCTTGTCTTTTTCAAATGTTATTTCATTACTTGTGAAAAAGTAATATATATGTAGGATACAAAGAGACGGCGCATGAAGCATGTGTAATATATTTTTGTATTATATTTATATTGACATTTTCTTTTTTTTTCTTCGGAAACTTAATACAACATAGATGCATAGATGCATAGATGCGTAGATGCATAGATGCATAGATGCACACTTTAGGTATAACATCTTATATTAGGAAGTGAATGTGATTTGATTTATCAAAGCATTATTCTAAGAAGTAATATATAAACTCAAAGGAAAGAAACAAATAACAATAACAAAGAGTTATATGCCGCTGGAGTCGATTTTCGCATACCCATTACCATGAAAATCTTCGGCGTCCCATGCTTTCATTTATTGTCATAAAAAAGTGAATGGCTTTCGCTTCACGAAAAGGTATTGTTCGAAACAAATTAATCGCCTAGGTCGTGGTGTCCGTCATACAATTAATTCACTTTTAGATAAATCTTCATAGGAATCTTCAAAAGGCATCTTCGTTTGAGGGATGTACAGAACAGTTGTACACATTTTCTCTTGTTTACATTACGATTAATGAGCATAAAACCGTGAAAAGTGGAGCTTTGTGTGGGCATGGCCGGTTTTTTTTCCATTTTTATACACAAATAGTAGAGTTTTTCTCTCACAATTTGCGAGTAATGAGCGAAAAAGAAGTGAAGCTAATGCTTCACTGCAGGCTTGTGTTAGTGAAGAGTGTCAACAATACACAACACACAGACGGACAGACGTGGCCTGATCAATTCAGAATTTCATGCTGATCAAGAATACACATATACTTTATAGGATCTCTGAGGCTTCCTTTTGCGCGTTGCAAGCATTATCACAAAATGGGTACACGTTCCATCATGCAGTGGAGGGTGTAAAAGCAAAGACAAAGCAAAGACAAACAAATATGCGATTTTTAAAAGCAAAATATCTGTTAAAGATTGCGTTGAAAAACTCTTTTCACTTTAAAATTTCATTTCGTGAGGCAGATCAAATTATTTATTTATTTATAGTCACGAAATTAGGTAAACAAACTTGTAATTTATCTATAGAAGGACATACATAGGTACAGTATTATAATTTGTTTATATGATGATCTGAAACGGCATAGAATTGGGGAGAAGTGAAGAGATGTCAACATAATCGATTTTCCATAAATACAATTGATTGGAAAGCAGACATAGATGGTTAGGTGAAGAGAATCTGTACATACTGCGATTTGTGCGATGTAAACAACAACGTTTTCCAAGGAATTGCGTTTCTGTTTACGAGCATTGCAAGTATTGCGAGTATTGCCTTTTTTTCCAATTAGATATGTATACCAGGCTTCCTTCCTAGCTTCCTAGTCCCCTTGTAACTGTTGTTAGAGTTTCAATAATGAATGCCGAACAAATGGATTAGCGGCGGGTGGTAATAATTGCATCAGAATTTCACTCTAATCCGACATGTATGCATCAATTTGTTAGACACAAATTACTAAGTTATTCTATGTCTTCATATTTTGATGACGTGTATAAAGAGTCTATTTGAAGCTTATAGGCTTTCTAGTAAATGATTGGAATGATGGGCGATGTGATGGATTATCGAGAAACAAGACTTCTTTATATATATGCTATTAATTGAATGGTTACTCTACACACTCTCTGTCGTTATTTTTGTAGGCAAGCGAGTAAAATATAAATGAATTTTTATTAGGTTTGTAAAGCCCGTTATACCGTTGCCTCCTAATAAAAGAAAACCCGTACATGAATCCTTCTAAACATCAGCATCTTCTCGCTCCATCATCAATCAATTCATCAATAGCGAAGAATCAACGAATAACAAAAGCTCATTACCTTACTTGATATATTGGTCTTTAGCATCAGTAGGCCTAAGCAATTTTTAAAAAGAAAAAAAAAAAAAAAAAAAAAAATTTCTTTTTTGCAAAATCATGGAAAATGAAATGAAAAGTGAAAAATCGTGTTAATCATCTACTGCAGACCCCAATTATGCTAAACTAAATCATGCCCTAAGCAAGGAATTGCAAATTTTTTCACTACTCAACGAGCACGTGACGTCGTCAAGTCGTATAGTTAGGAAACCCTAATGATGACGTAAAGTACAGTATAACGTTTATTGTCGTTTGTCATTTTTACAAATTTATTCAACTCCTTTTGAGATTAAGTTCGTACTGCTGGCTTGTGCCCTTAGGAGATCTATTTACGAATTATTTACATTCTGGTCTCGTCGACTTCAGTATTATGATTCAACTCTCTTGACTCAACTCACTTTGTCTTCCGGAAATATTCTGTTTGTATGTCCTTGCGATGTCGTTAATTCGTTATTAATCCAAAATAGTGACGCGGTGAAGACATTCCGTAATAAAGATTTAATTGACCGCAATGTAGTTTTGGTCAGAAACTCGAATTTTTACTGCACAAATTTATTGATTAATTTCAGGTGTGGAGACATTTTGCAAGCCATCAGTCGGTGTATCTTAATATCATTATTAATCACACAACTAAGTGTTAGTGCAAGTGCAAGGTCCTAGCGCCTTCGTATTTTCGGAAGTGTTTTGCATAACAGCAATTTATTTTCCAGCCTTACCTTTGGTTTTTGGCCAATCAGTCACACATATCCGCTTCTTATTTTTCTGGCTTAATAGTATTTTTCCATGGCTGTCTTCTGTCTACCTGCATGCCTAGGCACTTCTCGTACAGTTCGATTCAGGAATTTGGATGCCGCTAAGAGATGTCTGTGTGTGTCTGTGTGTGTTTTACGTCTGCACCTGGTGTGAAATGTTAATCCGACGGTTTGCCTACAACCATTGGCAATCGAAAGTAAGTTGATTGACGACCCCTCAGGGAGAGAGACAATCCCCATTGAAGGGGGCCTCGCTACCCTGAAGTACCGCAATAGAAAATGGGTGTAGGCCAAATTCTCGCTTAGTGGTCTGCGTCGAGGCCTACCTAAGCACCTCTTCAAAAGCTCCCCGCGAAAACTTTGGGATAACCATAGCCACCACGAATACTCCCCGAAGGGCCGTACCCAGCAGTCAGGCAAGAAGGCATTCTGTGGCATTCCGATGGGTAGTGTGCATCTTCCTGCCGGAGCAATCCAACTTTTGGGCAACCTGACCCCCGTGGACACCCTTTAACTTCTTGGCTTCTCGTTCAAACCAGAACTTACACCAAGCTATACAGCTTTGGGTGATCTCATACTGTACGCAGCCGGAGCCACACTTGCCTTTGGACTATCCACACGTCCCGGACGGCCAGTCCAAACTATCCTTTCTCAAGGGAAAAAATGCTTCCAAGGTTGTCGTCGCACAGCCTATACACACCTACCTGTGCCCCAGCCCACTTGGTATCGCTGGTCATCATCATTAGATGACCTCCACCAAGAGAACCAAATAGGGAAAGAAATGCTTCATTTCAAAGTAGAAAAGAAGCCCCTTCCGACTAGACCCCTTCCGCTTCCAATGAGAAAAACCTATTGCTAGGTTATAGATAGAAAGCCTTAAACCTTTCTTTGCCATTGACTGTGCGACTCTCAAGGAAAAAGCCAAATCAGGAAAAAGCCATAATAGGAAAAAGCCAAATAGAGTCATAATGCAGCAGAAAATGTTTATAGGGAGCACCACGAAAAGGTGAAGGTTTCGGCACTTCTATGGGTAAACCAAGGGACCCCATAGTTTCGCTCCCCACCGCTAAGAGATACGGGAGGACAATCGCCTTTTTTTTTAAAACAAATTTAACGGGCGCAGATTTTTAAACATTCACATATATCTTCCATTTCCTTAGCCGTACATTGTGATCATATTAAGGTGCGTTTGAACAAGAGTTAAAGCTTCGGCTTTACCTTCGCTACGTGAAATTAATGCCATATTATTCGCATACATAGTGAAAGTGACATCTTAAGCCAGCGGGGTAGACGACGAGAAGTTAGTATAGAGCACAGGGGCTAATACACTATCTTGTGCAATGCCCGCATTGACCTCACAGATGTCTGATATTTCGTTGTTTACTTTAACAACGAATGAGTGATTTTGTAAATACCAGCGAAGAACTAGATAGAAAGGAGCAGGAAGGTCATTAGGTTATGTTGAAATCGAAAGTGAGTAGCAAGTCCGTCCTTTGAATTATTCAAAAGAAAAAACAAAAAAAAAAAATTAAACTCAACACTTTGAGTAAAGCAGTTAATGCGTGGGCTAAGTAAATAGTTCAGTTACTACTACCTAGTATTGCGGAGGTGCCGTGTTCGATCTTTTCTACAAAATTTCACAGAACAGCAGTTAATTTGTCGCACTCAAAAAAAAAAAAAAAGTCAAAGATATGAGTCAAACCACCATCTGAATGCGCAGTAGGTGAGCAAAATCTTCTGCTGAATTCAATTAAATGAAAAAAAAACTTATTCTCTCTCTCTTATGTAAATTTCGAACCAAGCGGTAAAAAATTAATTGAAATACATTAAAGCGAACTGAAAGTCGCAAAAGTCTGTTTTGTAAAAAAATGTTGTTTTAATTGTGGCCATAAATCAATATTATTTTATTAATTAAACAACATTTTTAGCGAATCTCAATATTAATAACAAACAATTTAACAATTACTGCGAGAGGACGGAACTGTTTAAAATGATAATATAATCGCATAACTCCGGGAAATAATTTCAATTTCAAAGAGCGTAGATTGCATTTTACTTTGGTCGTGTTTTCGTTAACAACTTTGTTTTTCTTTCTCGTTTCAAAGGAAACACAAATGTTAGAATGCACTTAACCTTATGGCAAACGTTGGAAACCCCTTCAACTTTAATTGTCGTATACGACAAAGCTTGGCAATTGACTCGATTAAAATATAAAAATCTTATAATTGAAAAAATTGTTTTATTCTTTCGAATACCTTTTTAGAGGTTACACATATTTTCCATGTTTCGTCTCTGACAGAGAACAATTTACGATTAGTAAGTGTACAATTTTCTCACCAAGTCACGTGGGCGAATCGATACTACCATTAATTAACTTAATTAAGAAGGATACAACAAGAATAAATGTATGTAAGTGATGGTACGGTAGTAATCTATTTTCATAAGGCGACAGAGAGAGACAGAGGGCTGTCCCAAGTCATATTCCGAAGGGTAAACAACAGGAATTGCTTTTGAATGGATTCAATTGAATCTACATAACACCCATAAGAAGGAGACCACACAACCGAGGCATACTCAACTATTGGTCTCACTAAGCTCATCTATATCGCCTTTTTGCAATGTAAGGATTCTTAAGCTCTTTGGGGCACTTCCTAATGAAACCTAGAGCCGAACTGGCTTTACTTAAAGAGAGCTCAATGGGCAAATTAAAGCGTAATCTTTGGTCGCATAGAACGCCTTAATCGAGGAACGAATCTACATTCTCCAACTTGAACGAATCGAAGCAATACTCTGCGTTGAGTGACTTACTTCTTGAGAGAGAAAGCTTCTTGCACTTTTTTAGATTTAATTTCATCAAATTTAACGAGGACCGTGTAACCAAATTATTTAACCCAATTTGATACGAATGCAATTCCAAGGAGAAAGAAGAAAACAGTTTGATATCGTCAGCGAACATTAAAATATGACTGGATTTAATCACCGAGGGGAGACCAGTGATGTCTATTTCAACATTTGTGGACTGGAATACAACACAAGGATAAAACAACTGATTTCAAGGATTGATTAAAAATTTTTGAAATAACATCGCATAGCTCGCCAGAGCATGATTTGAGTACACACGATGGAATGCCATCAGAGCCAGGCGCACAACAACATCATAGAGACCTCAAAGCATGTAAAACTACGTTTTCTGAAATGACGAAGTTAGGAATCGCAATCGGGTTAGTGATCAGATACGGGTAGTTAACAGTTAACTTGGAATCAGCAGCTGAAAAAGAGATTCCAGGTTTCATTATCGCACGAGGAGTCGAAGTCATTGAAGGAAACCTTCGAGGGAGTTTTTCCTTTCGGACTTCACAAACTTAAAAAAATATCTATGATTAACAAGCAGTGAGGCCTTTATCAACGGAAGGTATCTGCAATAACATTGCTGGTTGAGGTAATTAAAGCTATGTCTTGCAGCTGAGTAGGCGAAATACTCACAAGCAGACCCACTTTTCATCAATTTTTTAAAAGTTTGCTTTTCCTAGTTTTGTAATATTTGGTACCCTTGTTAGACCACGACGGGCACTTGCTTTGAGGACGAGGTTCCTTGATCGGAACGGACGCAGAAATAACTAGATTTAGTACCTTATAGAACGATGAAAGTAGGATTTCAATATCCCCAACGTGAAAGATGAGATTAAGGCAGTAAGATATGAGTTTTATTAGAATCATCATAAAATAATTTTTATTTTACGAAGTTGGATTTAACACATCAGAATGGTTCAACGGACCATTGTGTCTGTAATGCAAGCAAATACAAACTGCTGGATGATACGGATTCTCAGGTAAACTAAAAGTGGCAGAAAGGCAGCGATTTACAGCTATCTCCGGGAAATTAGCAAAGCAAAGATCTAGGAGTCCACCATTACAATTAGGAGAACGGTTGTATTGAAGTAAACTAGGATTCATTGAAAAACACGATAGCTCTATCAGATGTTGAAGGGGCGGGCCATACAACCAAAGTTATCATTATAATACCAAGTGACTTGTGGCAAATTGAGGTCTCCCCACGCTATGACTACATCAGTAGATTTAGACTTGAGGGCAGCATGTTTCTTATAAATAAAGATAGAGAGAGAGAGAGAGAAAGAGATTCAGCTGTTAGTCGAGGTCCTTTGCCTATTCGGCTACTTATGCGAATTGAAAACATTTAACACTTATTTTAAATTAATTTTTTATAATTTTGCATTTTATTATAATATATTGATTACCTTACAACAGGCTTAGTAGAGAGATATCGCTGATAACAGATTCAGAACCTTATTAAAGTCAGGATTACATACATATCTGTTAAGCGTATTAACAACCGAATATAGTAATTAGTGTATATTTTTTTGTAGATAGCAAAGAGAAAATATTTAAAATCCGAAAAATATAAGGACAAGTAAACCCATTATAGTGGGCCACGGCTCATCTCAACGACAAGAGTGGTCGGAGAAGCGGTTCGATACGAATCATTTGCAATAGCGATTCGTGCGTGGACCAAAACGCACGTCTCAAAAATTGCCACCTGTAGGTTGAACGCAAGGAAACAAGATGAACAGAGGGACAGTCGGCCAGACACGGTCTAAAAGAACAGATCCTTTCTTTTGCAATGAATCCATGAAATTATGGTAAGTCGTGGCATTTTCAATCGCAATTGCAAAAGCTTTTGAAATTTCTTTATTTCGCGTACGCATTATTGATTACTGCGCTTAGTACGAAAAAATAGCGTGCACACCAGCTGTTGAGCATAAAAATATGAAAACGAAAAAAACAGGAAGAAAAAAGAAATTAATAATAATAATTTGCGTTTAATTAAAATGCGACATATAGAAGCTTGTGTGCGAACGAATATTTCTGTTTGTAAAAGGTTTGCATTATGTAAATATGTGTACATTGTTGCATGCGTGTTGACTTATTGGTTGTTATTTTTTTAACGACTTTCTTCCTTTTAAACGGACAGACGTAGATACAACCACCTGACCGCCTTACGCATATGGATGTTCATGTATATGTCTGTATACAGCCATGGACAAATAAATAGCATTCAAGAATAAACTTAAGGGTTGCATTTACATATTTATTAAACAAATTTAAACATCGACAATTTTTTGACATTCGCTCCTTCCAAGCCTCAGCATTAGGTCGGAACTTTTGTGTTGATCCTTACAAAAATATTATATAATTATTTATAAGTCTTGCCAAATACTATGAAATGCTAGCATACATAAAAATTCAATTTGCAGGCATAAAGTCAATTACACGGAGTAACCAAAAAAGAGATTTCTGTTCTTTCATACGTCCTATCGTCCCTGTTTTTTTTCGCAGATTCTCATTAAAATTGATATTTACGTTCAGTATTGTTTACCAAATCACTCAGTTGAACTGCGTATAGAAATGATTGAAACTTATTACGAAAATAATTAATCTACACGGACCATGTTTTGTGCATGTGGGATGAACTCCATAATCGGTGAAATGGTTTCGTAATTAACTAAACTTATGGCTTTGACGTAGAGAAGGAACATATTTCTGAAAGCTCCTTGCGGGCAGAAAAATTAACTTATAGGCTTGATTCTGATGATCATTTGTCGCATGAATTTAGGATGAGTTTGATTTGGACGATAAGTACTTTCGCCAAATTGTTACATTATGGCATACATTCCGGCAGAAATGCCGATGTCAACTGGCCACTAATCAGATCACGCGAATATATATATCGAATGGACTTTTCTCTTCGGGGTTGTGCTAAGCCAAGCCACAAACTTGAAATGAGTGTACTTTTCAGGATGATTTGTGTTATTGATGAAATAAGAGCAGATTTATGCGGAGAAGTGGTTAAAAACTGGTGTTCCAAAATTTGGAATTTTACAAATTTTTACCAAGGCGATCGTCTACATAAAATCTTTCTGAAGTGAAAATGGTAACAGTTTCGGAATCTGCCGATTTTGTTCGCTATCCTTCTACTAGGTCTTACTACATGGCATGAAGAATCATTTCATCGCCTTGCTTAGTGGCTATTTTAAGTGTACATAATGTTTTTCGCTTTCTTGATCTTTAGGACAACAACACAAGGTCACAAATGTTTTGCCATTTTATTTAATTCGGTTAATTTTGATCTGAACATATCGTAATACTTTACTCTCGAAATCCGCGTCGCTAATGATATGGATTCTGGTAAAGCAGAAACGTTTGCAAATATTCACTTTTGACTGAAAGGTAACGGTAATGCATTCCGCGATTTGTCTAAAGCAATTAAATGAGTCTCGCTTGATTTTACGAACAATGGCTTCGGTAACGGAAGCACCTGACTTTTATTGATTATGGTTTACGTGTTTAACTACACCATACACCACTTGTAGTACTGGGGTATATTGAATTTATGCGGACGTACGTACGTAACAGCCAGAAGAGCTAAAGATAGGGCCATCTTTTATTAGACTAATCTAAGCTTGTTTGTCCGGCTGATGTCTGTCCATATATTTTTTTGCCAGCACACTGACGTAATTTGACGCAAGAACAAACTCTATTAAAAATGGTTCGGATTGGCCCACTTCTTCGACTACTCCTCTTCTCAAATATTTTCAATATTTCGTGATGAAAATTAGTTCATAACAGCAAATTAACAAAGATGTCAACCTTACCGAATTTGGACGATGTAGGTCTATTCTTTGGATACCACCACCTACAACGATTTTCAGCAAACGTAAATATTTGTATGCCACAAAGGCGGGATTGTTAATTTTTTGATGAAAATTTACTCATGATATTAATTCGACATAAAAATTCCAAATTCGAACCATGTGGGTCTATTTCTTAGACCCCACGCCATATAAGATATCTTATGAGTAGTAACCCCTTCAGACAAAGTTTCAATTTTTAATATTTTATAATAAAAATGGGTCTTTAGTAGCAATTTAGCAAAGAAATTATCAGTAGGAAATTTGGACCATATAGGTCTATTTTTTAGACCCCAACATATATAGGAATTATCATGAAAAGCGAGCCCTTATATGGAGAAAAAGTACAATTTCTAGGTATTCATGACGGAAATTGAAAAATAATAAAATTTGTAGTAAGTAAATTAAATTTGCGAAAATTTGGATCAAGTGATGTGTGTGTGTTTTCCACGTCCTACAATATGCGGTCTTTCATGAAAAGTATGGCTCTTAGAGGATGTCCCCAATTCGCGTAACGCATTGACAGTCACAAAGATGTGAGCAAAGAGAAACAAAGAAAGTAATAGGAAAGTGGTGGCCGCAGCCTAATGGATGTGTGTCCTTACCGACCACGTACTCACTATAGCTATGGCCAAAGTAAACTCTACCCCACTGAGATTTGGGGAAATTTGAATTTCTTATCTACTCGACTACTCATATTCCATGGCTATTAAAGTAGACAAAATTTCCACTTAGTAATTTAATGACACTATCTCGTCTTTTTTTTGAACGCAATTAAGTCGTGCAATGATTTTAACCGGCAAACTAAAAACGATTTGCAATGAAATTCGAGAAATTATGTTTGCATTTTTTTTCTGCTATTTTAGCGGAAATTTAAACCTCAGTCACAGTGGAACATTTTTGATGAAATATTTTTCTATAGTAATGGTAAACGAGGTCATCATCGACTTAAAATGAAGTCTTTTAGAAATACCATTAAAAAAATGTTTACCGAAATTTTTTAAAAATAGTTTATGCTATTTGATTGTCCACGGCTGTACGATATATATATATATACGATATATGTACGATATATATATATATATATATATATATGTACGATGTACGATATATACAGATATGTGTGTGTGTAAATTAATATTCAGGTGCGTGTGTCTACATACATATTAATATGTATATACGTACATGTACACATGTGTACATTGATACACATTAACCACTCATATGAAATTACAAAAATGCAGGTGTTGCGGTGAAAGATTTCTTCATAAAAGTTATTATAACAACAGGTGGCGAAACGGATTAAGGTATGGGAATTGAACAATGTTTTCTCACCATTGCTGCTTTCATTTCTACGGCACACCAAATATGCAATCGCTTTATTTAACCATTTAAAAGATTCATTTAACACTCAATGATATAAATAAAGGTATTAAAGTTCGTAATCATATATATAAAAAATGCAACGATTTGATATGAAAAACTTAAGAAATAATGATTTGTTTAGTCTAAGTGCTTTACGATGAAATACTTTAATGGGATTGCCATTAAACGCATTTATCTCTAAATCATTTCAATTCGTTTTTATTATAAAGATTTGAAGATTTGAATATTGAATAATTTTTATTCGTCTTCTCTTTTATAAAAGAAGAAAATATTTATTAGCTTAATTCAATGTATTGCATTTTTTGAATAGATAGGTATACAGGTAAAAAGAAATATTGTAAAAAAAGTACCGAGAATCTGTGAATAAAAGAGAAAAGATTCATTTAGTGAAAAGGAAGACTTCAGGTAGACTTCGCTGTGAATTTGTGAATAATAGAGAAAAGATGCATTTAATAAAAAGGAAGACTTCAGGTAGACTTCGCTTTAAATGGCGCTTACGTTATGTCTACGATTAAATCAGATATAGCGGAAATTTTTCCGAGCACTTTTAAATAATTCTTTGAAATAATGTGTTGCGCAAAGAGAAATAGAAAGAAGGAAAAGATCGAACGGACTCTTCTCTTTTCTTAAGTTAAGTCACTGGATTTTAGAATACATTTTCAGAAACTCTTTGGCTCTTTGTTCTTGGTGCAAAATTATAATTTTTATCTACACGGTAAGAGATAACTAACAAAAAAAAAAAAAAAAAAAAAAAAAAAAAAAAAAAAAAAAAAAAAAAAAAAAACAAAAAAGGAGGATAAGCGAAAGGAGGAACAGCAAGACTTATTTGCCCTTCCATTTTATTCTTACAGAAGCTAAAAATCATACATTAAAAAAGTTCCTCTCATTTTCTTAATATAAACTGAAAGGTATTGCGCAATTTTTATATCCTACACTTCTTATGGTACGAGGGTATATTACGTTTTGCCGGATGTATGCAGCACACAGAAGGACTTGGGATAAGTCCTCCTTTTGTTATACTAATCAATTTAGAATCAATTTCTGAATCGATTTAAGCTTGTCTGTCCGTCTGTCCGGCTTATTTTCTTGTGTTCTACCTATAGACTGCAATTGGGTTTCGAGATATTTTGATGAAACTTGATGAACTTGATATGTGTTTCCGCCCAAGGACGAACGCTATTGAAAATGGTTTGGGCCGGACCAGATTTTCGATCACTTTGCGTATAATGTGTCTCATTGTAGTGCTTTTGTTTGCTAGTGATAGTATCATTTAAGCTTGCAAGTGCTAACCCCTAGACAAGAAGATAAGAGTCGTTGCTCGTTTGCGTTTTCAAATCTCAATGCGGTGGACCTTAGAGCACATTACAATACTTACTTTTAAGTTCGCTTGTTTTAATAGTTTTAGTTCATTTTGAACTTTGCTTCTGATTGATGCTCTTCTGTGTTTGTATAGCTTGATTATTTATATATAAATAAGAAGAAGAGAACTATTGAGCGCACTTGTTGTAGGTTTGTTGTGATCACGTTTTTATTAAAACGCAATTGCCACACGCTTTCTTTAATGCTTCTAGAAATGAAATTTCACTTTTAACATCGGTCATAAAATAATTTTTTTATTTCATTTTTATATTTAGAGTGAAAATAAAAACAAATCCAATTCCCAATATACGATCGAGTACATTAGCACCGGACGTGGAGGTCTATGAATTAAATTATAAATTACTCTTGAGAATTTTGACAAAAGTGATATTATTTTTTGAAGGCACAATTTCCGGTTCTTTTCTAATAGTACATAAGAGTCATATTGTCTCGATGAAGTATTTTATTAAATGTAAATAAAAAAAATAGCAAATAAAATATTTATATGCACTTTAATAAATAAATTAATTAATTAATAAATAAATTTAATATCCGCCATATCATACATACATACATATATACATACATATATACATACATACAACAAACTCGTATACGTTTTTATTATTTTCAAGTTGCTTTGGTTAAAATTTGCAATCAATTTTGTTAAGAATGGAATACAGAGCGAGAAAGACAAGTAGAGGCGAACGCTTCGATTGCTTTTGCACTTTATTTGTTAAAGTCCGCGTTACGTTTAATCGAATGCTCCATCTGACATATAAGAATAGTTTAGTCGTGGGTATAAAATTTACGACTTTTAACGAATAGTTGAAATAATTTGTTTCGATTCATTCTAAAAATCACTTTAGTAGCTACTTAAAATTCCCCAACTCTTTATCTGCTTTATCTGTTTAGTGCCAGGTAACTTTCTAAAACTTTTCAAAAAAAAAAAAAAAAAAAAAAAA
>KK502400.1:2667932-2682263 GCA_000688735.1 Glossina austeni
AAAAAAAAAAAAAAAAAAGAGAAAAAAATTGTAAACGTTATGAAATTTTCATAAATTTCTCCCATGGCATTTTATGAGAAATTCCGACAATATTGGCCTTTTCTACATTACGGTTGAATTACCGTCCAGGCTACAATAAGATAGAAGCGAAAGAAAAAAAATAGTAATAATAAGAAAATTTGTATAATCAAACGGAACGTGTTGTAGCATTAAATGTAGACGATAACTTCAAGACATTAAGGAGTAAAAAACACTGGCTTATACAAACGTACAACGTACAATCAGATATGCATGCCGTGCATAGCAGCTAAGTCAGGCCAAAAATTGAAAAAAGCTAAAAAAGGAAAATTTAACTTTGCATCTTATAACAATCACCTAACAACATTCTGCATGAATTTAGGTGTGCACGTTTCCATCTAGTTGTGTGTGCACATTGGATGCTGGCCTACAAGACTTAAATAAAATTGACTTATATATATATAATTATATATATATTTTTTATATATAATTATATATAAAAAAAATATATATATAATATATATATTATATATATATAGTTATATATATATATATATATATATATACAGATATATATATGTATATATACAGATAGATATACACATTGTGTATTGTAAGGACGATGTATGTGCGCGTATAACATACAGACTTATTAATTAAATCTATAAATTTATAAGAACATAAATATATATTTAATGATGTGTACTATATGTAAACATACCTACATATATATGTACATAACATATCTATATATGTATTTATATATATGTATATATATATCAAATACACACAAGCATACGAAGAGATGTAAAGTCTTCCTTCCGCAAGAAAGGCAAAAACAAATTTCCAACAACAACAATAAGGGGCTGAGAAACCAAAGGAAAGCGGATATGTTTGTGTTGAGCCGTAGTAAATACAGTAAAAGGATAAGAAAACCAGTAATAAAATTTTAAACTAACTACAGTTTTAGTGTTCAATGAATACGAGCAAATGTACAGAAATGTAATAAATATGTACATTAAAAGAAGGTGGTGGGTGAGTGGAGGAGGGGGGGAGCAGGGGAAAAAGAAAAATAGGACTGTATATATATATATATAGGAAAATAGAGTAAAGAGAAAATGTTTTAATTAAGGTATAATTGCCAATAAAATATCATAAGGAATAACGTAAAATAATAAAAAATGAAAAGACATAAGGAAATTATATTCGCTTTAAGGCGAATCTTGCGTACACACTAATATTAAGTGAATATATATGGCAAGTGCATAATTTTGTATTAAGTGCGGCTACGCGAATAAGTCGATCAGGAATATATTCGTAAAAGAAAATTATTATATATTGACTTGAAGACAAAAGTGACGTAAGAAATTTTATTAAAAATTTTGAATTTAAAATTTTTCGCGTTATGCTGTTATTAACGGTAAGGTTATGTTTTAGTTTGAATAGAACGTTTGAGTTTGAATATGTTCGACGTGTGCCTCAGTTCTTAAATGATGGATACCGAGTTCCTTTGCAATTACAAAGTGGTTAGCTGTGGCTGTGGCTTACTTTCCAACAAGGTTCGGAAAACATCATTATCGCCTATATCGACGATTTTGTTTGAGACGAAAGAATCTTCGGAACGAAAAATTTAGCGAACCACATTTGGTAGATTCGGACATTTTCAAATTCATTTCCCAACGTGTCACCTAAATTTTAGCGAGCTATCGATGCGTTGCCTCCCTTTTTCCAAGTCATACCAACTGCACGGTTTGAAATTCAGTTTATCGACTGCACTTTATTCACTCTACACTTTGCAGCTAACCGATGAAGCGCCACCCTGATGAAAGTAGCCCCTTTATATCCCACGAGAGGTAAGCTAAATAATAAGATCCTAGATGACGCATTCTATTGTGTGCTTGCCGTGATCTGACAAGCAAAATAATCTGTCAGTGGTAAAATATGACAGAACTTTCCCGCCAGTCTTTTATTATCTTTACGTGTAACTTTGTCTTGATGATCGTGCTAACGAATGTCTGGACGTACGGACTTGGCTGTAGCGCGTTGGAAACCAATACTATGTGTACTTGGTAATGTTTATCCTTGTATAAGTCATTCGCTTTAAGGCAACTGTTAGGTACGCGCTATAAATGAGTAACAAAAGATCTTTCATTAAGAATATGACTCATCGACGGTAGTACTTTTTAAAATGTGAAAGAAAACCAAACTTAATATATTAAAGCAAATTGTGCTTCATTTGGAAGCTAAAAGATTATAGTTGTGCTCTGAATAGAATATCGTTGAAACGTCTGCCACGACTTTGAACACACCGGCACATACTATGTATGGCTTCAACACGTTGCAAAGGTTGTAGCTTTTCAGTGCGAACCTGAGCTTCAAAGTAGCTCGAAAGCAAAATCTCCAAGGGTGTCAATAGAGAAACGGCGATGGCGGTGAACAAACGATGAGCACTCACAATTGTCCAGCCAGTTTGGTAAAGATAATTAATGACCTCTAAACATTCAGGAACAGTCGTCAGTCATTGCATGATCAAATTGCAAATTGTGCTTAATATTTTCACACCAGAAAGCGTAGAAAAAAACATGATTTTGATCGCGTGATATTAATCGGCATTCAATTTCAATGCGCCGTCTGGACTTTTAGCGAATTGTGTGAACGTTATATGATATCCTTTGCACGGTTGATGTTCATGCAAAGGGTGCCTTGGCCCAAGCTTAGGAAACCTCTTATTGATAGTTACAGGCAGCGGTGTTGTCGAGCCGGAACGCTCCGGAACGTCGTTCCGGCACTTCCTTTTTGGACAGGAACGCGTTCCGGAACTAAAAATGATTTCTGATAACGAGAATTTATATTTATATATATATACATATATATATATATATACACAAAATGGATTTCGTAATGATTTTCGTTTCCTTTCCTTTTTAGGCTATATACAGGGCCGATCCTGGCGACAGGCGAAAATTGGGGGAAATCTCCCTCCCGTCGTCAAATTTGGGACATGAGACCGCACAGAGCGGCCGCCTACCCAGGATTGGCCCTGTCTATATAATTATATATACGCGTTCCGGTAAAAAAAATTAGTACAACACCACTGGTTACAGGACATGTTGTGGTGTACTATGGCGCTGCTTTGGCGACTCTTTCAACCGGTGAGGATGGAGGTCCTGTACCACGACTGGCGGAGAATTCTGTTTATAAATTATGAAAAAAATGTGTACACTTTAGCAGATCATATTTAGCAGATCAAATTGCACAAGGACCGTTGACCTGATTAAACTTAACGCGCAGACACTTTTCTTACGGTTTGAATCAGTTCGCGACGTATAAGTTGAAGAGCGGTAGCAATTTTTAAGTGGTGTAGCCAGCAAAAACTCAAACAACTCTTTGGTGCTCGCCAACGACATCTATAATTTTGATTGCTCAAAAGAGGGCGTTGCTAATGCTGCAACACTCACATTCAGCTATTATTTGAATAGAAAAACAGTATCAGCGGTTGATGCACGACTATATGTTCCATTGATCAAACAAAATCCTTTGGATGGAGAGAGTCCTTGCTCAAGTAGCGCCTATTATCTGAAGAATTCAGTAGCTTTAATACTGCCTACCGTGGGTCATAATGAACTGACGTCACTTTACAGTTTGCGACAAATATCACGTGTATGTGAAATGCAAATGTCAGCCATAGTTATACACCAGGCCACGTATATGTAATATCAACAGAATATAGTTATCCCCTTGTTATCTGTTGAAATGTGTCCATTTATTTCCCTGCAAAAATGTTGTTTCCCTTTTAAAGATTGGAAGAGTTTGTTGAAAAACTTTCTTTGTAATTTTATGTTAAATCTATGTTTAGCGTATATTCTTCCCTTGTGTATGTTGCCTTAAGTGCGTGTATTGCAAGTTCAAAGTCCTCGATTTTTATTTGTTTTTTTTGCTTTTCATTGAAATTGGCTCAGAGACAGTAATGTATGCATTATCTTTAAATGTACTGATATATGATTTGATTGCGGATTTGCTTTTTTCATTGTTTGTGTTCTTTAGAAAGCTTTGATTGAAAAAGCATTTGTTGCGAGATTTATTATTTCGCAAACTTTCCAATACGCTGAAGTCCGTAATTTATAACAAAGAAGACTGGGATAGATTTTCAAAAGTGTGAGTAATAAATGATATAAATGCATCGAGAGACGCTTGCATATGCATGCGTAGACATGAACGTGCCTAAATGCGTACGTGTGTGCGTCTATGACCTAGTTATATATATAATATGGAATAAGCTAAATTCAAGTGAAAACATCACAAAAAAATATTAAGCAGTCTAAAAAGTATTGTAATCTTATTATATCAGTTTTCTTATTCATTCATTTCAATCATTCATTCATCATTTATGGTATATTCATACCGACATTGACGAATGGGACTAATTGACAATATATGCATTAATAAATTCGATATTTTTAACCTAAACCTTAGCAATGTTGGTTAAAGAGATACTGATGATACGTAGATGATAGATGAAAATAAAAATTTGCATTAAAATAAAAATGTTGTTGTACTTTTGCCCGTTTTCAGTTTTCAGTTTTCAGTTTTCAGCTTTTAATTTTCATCTAATATACTACTAAGCTAATGCTTTGCATTATTGTCATTAAAAGAAGACAAAAAACATTTTTTTACTATTTACCTTTAGGCTGAGTATTGTGGATAATTTAAATAAATGGATGTTTTAAACGGATCATGTCAACACATTAAAAGCATATATACATATATATATATGTATATATAAGTACATGCACCCTTTGTATGCACGATATATACACGAGTAGGTACGTATTTAGAATTAATGTACATTTGCATATAAACATGCACATGCACATACACTTAGCCATACATATACATATATATAATTTGTTTATAAAACACCTATAACACCTATAAACACAGTGACTCAGAGAGAGAGAGAGAGAGAGTGTGTGTAAATTTGTCTATTATTTTACAAATTTAAAGGCCTTTGTGCACACAGTTGAACGAATATTTATTATATGTGTATTTATAGAAATAATTGGGGTTGTTGACCACACTCACGTTTAGTAAGGCAATATGTCGGTTCGCTATTCGGTCGGTTAGTAAGTCAGTAAGTCAGTCAGTCAGTCAGTCAGTCAGTCAGTCAGTTGGTTGGCCAGCACTTTATTCAGTTCATTGGTCGTTCATCAAATAATTTATATTTGCAGCATGATTTTACATTAAAAGCAATGCGGACCAGTTTGTATATTCATAGTCATCTTAACCACTTTATGTTTGTTGGTGCGGTTATGGTTACAGTTGTTGGTCGATTGCTGCCACTAAGTTAGCATTTACTGTTATTATGAAAAAGCGATGAAGTGATGATAATGTTGTGTTATTGTTGTTAATGTTGCAACAAAAGGTGTTTAATGAAGTGTCACACCCAGCGTGAAAGTATGAATTTATGTAAACGTGCTTATATACACACACACTTTCTTCTTTTTACCCGTCCGTTTAGGATTGAAAAGCTTAAGGAACAAATAGATTTTAAACATTTTCTTTCACACCACGTATTCATTCATTCGACAGCTCTTATTGAAGAGCCATTGAAAACTTAATCATTTCTCAATTCTTATTTAAATTTAGCAGAGATATAGAACTTCACCGCATTAGAAATTTATAAATTATGCGAATTGTCAATGTGAGTAAAAATAAACAAAAAGAAGGTTACATTTAATCAATTCAAGTACTTATCGTATGCTTTAGAATTCTAAAATACTTTATCAACAATATGTTCGTTTCAATAAGACAATCAGGACTATTGTCTATGCCGGCCACACGCACTTAGGCGCATTTTCGCAGATTAAATCAATTTTTCGCTAAAGATTTAATATTCTCTTCTTAAATATTTTCCTCAACTTTTTGTACGCTAACTACTTACTTACGCCTTATTTAATGGCGTTTGTGGATTTTACTTTTGCCAAAATCAGATTTTCTCAACATGGACAAAGACAACAGGGACCGTTATTGCAACTCTTCTTCGTCGGATACAAGAACTTGTTAATGATTTGCTAATTTTGAAAGAAGACGTACGGACATCTATAAAGCTAAAAGTATTGGGTGCTCAAAATCGAAGAAATCCGCCAAATTGTTCTCTCGATAACCGTAAAACGATGTTGTAAGAAACAATTGACATCTTAAAGGTAAAAAAAAGCAATCTGCTCATTGTTTTACATGAAAATGTATGAGTGAGAGAATTGTTTTTGAGATTGGTACTGCATGGAACAAAAGTCGTTGCCAATAATGGCAAAATTGCATAAATTAAAGTTCAAGTTGCTGCCACACCGTAGTTTTCTCAACTACTTACCAACGATTATTATCTATTTGGAATGATGACGTCATTATACAAACTAAAACGCAATTCGAAGGTCTTCAACAAGCCAATGAATAAAAGGGACGCGCGAAATGTTACAGAACTATTGCGCTGATTGTATTATATTTCAAAAAGACTTTGTTGATGAATAAAGTCAAGGTTTGGCAAATTAGGTCTTTTTCTAACTCAGCACCGGGACTTACTGGCGAAGAAAGTCGTTACGAGTCAAAACAATAAAAAGTTCGACCGTTTGTCACGTAAATTGCAGACATATATATATATTATATATATGTATATATATACACTACGTATATTATTTTGACTTTAGGGAGCCATGTAAGCGATGTCACCCTAATTTTGTTGCTTGAAGTTCAACAAGTGAGCATTGAGTAAGATTCTACTCTCTAGTGCTCCGCAATTTTTACAGTAAAGATGTTAAGTGAGAAGTAAGAAAGACTTTAGGTTTCGTGTCAGAACCAGAGACCAGTGAGTGCAGTGAAACATTGAAGGGGATGCAAGCAGTATTAGTGGATTTGCTTCGTTCTGATCGACTTTTGAGGGCTGCGAATAATAAAAACGTCCACGAAACTGTTTCACGGAAATTTTCTTACGAAACTTGGAGTGTTAGCCTAGGAGGTGAAAATGTCTTTTAAGTTCGTTCGTAGAATTTTATTTGATATTTTGAGTAAGGAAAGTATTACAATCACTTAACCGATCTAATCAAACAAACACCGCATTCATGTGCTACAATCCGTCTCACTTTTACCAGTCGCCGTAAGCAATGCTGTTATTGCGAGGAAGCGTTTTAAGACGAATGGAGGGGTACAAAAAAGTTCACTGAAAGATCTGTAAAAGCCAACTCATGTAGCGTTGCACATGATGGGGCTTGTTTTCATATTGGCAACACAAGATGGACCAACTCCGAATACTCACTATGCAGAATGTACGAAGAACAAAAAGTGACAGGCCTGTGACATAAGTTAAATGTTTTGCTCTGGGACTTGTTTATGTAATGTGATGGTAAGTAATGAGGCTTAGAGTTACATTTTTGAAGTAAGCCAGACTTCAAATATTGACCTCTATTGTGACTGTTTGCTGGGTATGTAAATTTTAAAAACAAGGTTTAGCCGACTATCGCATTTTGATGGATTTAAAAGCGTTAAATTATTGCGCTAATAAAATTAAATGGTTAGCTTATATACCTTTCGTCTATATTCGCACACATAATGAGCATCTTGTTTCAAGTAAAATCTTTTTAAAAAATCAAGTTGAACAGATTTATTAGTATTTTCACTTTTGTAAAACCTTTCTACGATGAATAGTTGTTGCTGACATTAATTTGCACGTCCAAACTGTATAGATGTTTGTGTGCATTGCATATGCATATCATCTTATGTTCATTTAAATAGTTATTCGCTTGGACTCTATCTATAGCAACAAAAATATCCTTTGGAATTTTTTTATTAATATACATGCACATTACGCATTTCCATATGTCTGAAGCACGTGCTTTTCACATGAGTTGCATTCATTTATTTAAGTTCAATAGCACATCACACATCAGACACATCCACCTCAAACTCATACAGTAGTAAGCAGTTTCAAGCTTGTTTTAACTGAATGTTAACATTTACTTACGACATTTATGAAGAAAAAAGTATTCATCACTCCTTCGAGCCGGATTTGAACCAGCGACCTATGGATTTCTAATTGAAGCATCCGCTAATTTAAACTACAGTCCACCGCTCTACCAACTGAGCTATCGAAGGCTTGGGATCTTTTTTGACTTTTGATAATTAAAAACTTAAATGCAAATTAAAGATATTTTTGTGTTAGATAACAAACAATAACAAAAATATGTCTAAAAATTTGTATTTTGATAAGAAGGCAGCTAAATATTTAGTTAACTCGCATTGTTATTAGTACTAATAGAAAGTAGATTTAATATCAATATTGTGTGTAAGTGTAAATCATTAGATCACAATTATATTGCTATTAACTAAAAAATCAACACCCTACGGTCGTCTTGTCGTGCAGATTGAACATTTGCTACCGGTTCAGATAATCGCAATTCTTTTATTAATTCTTGGCCGATAAAACGCATTTTTATAGAGTTGCGGGCGACGTGTGTTGGAATGCTAAGTCTCGTATTTGCCGAACCTTATGAGTGTACATATCATCTGCATATTGTCAATGTTCTATATATTTTGATAAGCGGTTTATATTACAGATACTTGGATATGTGAAAGCAGAACTTGATATTGCTTAGCAACATTCATGTACGAGCAAAAGCATTAAATAGTGGAACGGTGGAAATAACGAGAAAATGAATGTTAGTTGGCAGATACCAAATCGATGTTTTCATTACACTAAGCCGAATGCAGTTAGGTAAGAGGGAAATGGAATTTAAGGGTTAGATATGATTTCTACAGTTTCCGATACCCCATGGGTGCCAGATATTAAAGCTTTATTATTATATATCCGGCATGAGGTTAAATTCATTTTGTCAGACCGTTGGCAACATCCAGAAGAGAGTTTTAAAGACATGATAAAGAATATATATTCTTGATTAACGTAACATTCAGTAACCATTCATGCATGGCCGCCTTTTTGTCTTTCTGTCTGTCCATCTAAGCTAGGCGAAAACATTGAAAGTTCTGGCAAGCAGACTAGTATGGGGAAATGGATGATATCGAACAAAGGACATACTCACAGTACAATGTAAATTAAAAACACTTCGCTGTTCAATCGCAAAACCATTGGGTATTTTGCTAATTACGCAGAAACTACAATAAATAAACTTACGGTAAAACTGTTGCGCGTACATTCTATGAGTGAATTTTCAATACTCGCCCAAAGACGAAAAAAAAAACCGTAAAGCCGATCCAACACACGCATAGAATATCAAAATTTAATTTTTGTGCATCGTTTAGGAAGAGGTGATGAGCAGAATAGTCTCGACTACTGCTCAATGTAATTTTCGCACCGTCGAATTTGTGCGGATGTGCGCAACATCCAGAAGGGCTTGATATAGAACGATTTCTTATCCTACCTTTTCTGTGTCTGCATTTGGTCCGAGAGTTTGGAGACTCTTCTCTATTTGTGAACTTCTCCATTCAACCGTAAGAATTTTCGAGTTCTTCTTGTTTATTTTTCAATTTCCAATAAAATGCAAAATGTTTAAGACTTAACGAACAAAAGTTAAACTTTAAATTTGCAACATTTAAAAAGTTTTTCTTAGCTCGCATTGTAAGCATTATTCATTACAACTTCTCAGTTTGCTAATAAAAAAAAAAAACATCAATTTTTGTTTTTCTTTTAATATTTCAACATTTATGTATTTATTGTTTGTATTTAAATTAAGTTTGTTTTCTTCTTTCAAATATATCGGTTAAACTATTTTCACATTTAATTTTATTTTATATGATTCTCTGTGTATTGAATTACTTTTCTCATCCTTTGTTCTTTTTGTCGAATGTAATTTGTTTTCCTTTTTTTTTTTTTAATTGTAAAAAAGTTAACTTTGACTATTTGGAAAATGCTTTCAGAAAATAATATTTTTAATTAATTCTAAGTTAAAATATTTTCGAAAATTTCATTCAAAAAGGAGACGAGTGGGAAAATTATATTCCGTTCTGACCGAACATCTATACCCACCACCTTTATTCTAAAACAGACTTAAAAAAAAAAAAAAAAATAGCAAATAAATAAATAAATAATTAAAAAAAAATAAAATAAAAAAATTAAATTTTCACGTTCTATAATACTGGGTGGGCGTGGCTGGTCTTATTCATTTTTATATGGTATACATTGAAATTTTTATTGTGTATCTGATGTAGCTTATGAGTAAAGACCAAAAAATCCAGAAATCATGAATATTCTTAGCTTATGTGAGACTGCAGGCATTTGACCAAATTGGCTCATTATCAATGCCAGTCTGCGTGCAAGAACTTCCAGTGGAGAATGTTTACCCCAGACATTATACAGACAGACCGACAGACAGATGCCCGGATTAATGGGCATATTTAAATCGACTCAAACTTTTATATCGATCAAAAGTGTATAGACTTTATGGGGTCTCTGGTGCTTTGCTCTATGTATAGCAAACTTTTTGACAAAATGAGTACATTCTTCGTTTTAATGAATACAATATTACTTTTACATTCTAGTGCAACAAGTAAGAAAATTATATTCGGTCGTGGCTATATCTTTTGCATCCATCCTGTTTAGCTTAAGAGAAAACAAACCCAGTTATTCCATTTTTATACAGCCACTGTGAGGTCGGCCGTCCAAAGAGTATACGTTCTAGTGATTGTAGTTTATGAATAATGAGTAAAAAATCCCACATTTTGGTTTTTGAAAACAGAGATATTCTCAGTTTATGTTATACTGTGCTCGTGTTCTTCGACAAATTTCATTCCACTCATTCATTATTGATATCAACCAGCGTACAAGAACTTTCAACGTTTTTATCAAATTTGGAGCGGTTGTCTTCATATGGGCGAACTGAAGAATGATTATTACAGTTGCAATATAGACGGACATAGGGGCATATGGATAGAAGGACCGACCGCGGGTATGGTTAGAGTGCTTTGGAGAATGATGGTCATGAAGAATAAGTATATTTTGTAGAGTCTTTGAGATTTCATTCTTTGGGAATGATTATTACAGATGCAATATAGACGGACATAGGGACATATGGATAGAAGGACCGACCGCGGATTTGGTTAGAGTGCTTTGGAGAATGATGGTCATGAAGAATAAGTCCATTTTGTAGAGTCTTTGAGATTTCATTCTTCGAGAATGATTATTACAGATGCAATATAGACGGACATAGGGACATATGGATAGAAGGACCGACCGCGGCTATGGTTAGAGTGCTTTGGAGAATGATGGTCATGAAGAATAAGTATATTTTGTAAGGTCTTTGAGATTTCATTCTTTGAGAATGATTATTACAGATGCAATATAGACGGACATAGGGACATATGGATAGAAGGACCGAACGCGGATATGGTTAGAGTGCTTTGGAGAATGATGTTTATGAAGAATAAGTATATTTTGTAGAGTCTTTGAGATTTCATTCTTGGTACTGTAAACGTGGGTATAAAAAATGGCTCGTAATAATTGAAGTAAATAATAAATCCTAAAGCAAACGGTGAACGATTGATTTCTTAACTTACTATATACTTAACTGCAATCTATCTCTAAGCGCGGCACGGCAAATAGTTATTAACAATAAAATAAAAATATTGATCCGGGCGTTTTTTAATTTCAGGTGCTACATGTAATTTTTTGCTTGGTTGCTTGGAGTATGTTACAAAGACCCTTTAGAACTAATGGTATGCGCTTTTAACCCCTCATTCATAGAGAGGTTGCAAAGATACAAAAAGACCGTACCATCCAGGTGGCTGGTTTATTTTGTCATCCATTGGTAATGTAACGTTTGGTGCGTTGCGTCACTTGCTAATCGAAAAGAAGTGTTCTCCTTAAGTAATAGGAAAATGACTACAAAATTTATACAACAATCAGTGCCGTTAATGTATTCTTTTGTGTCTAACGTCACCATATCTTTTCTATTACAAACTAAGATTATCTCCATTTTTGCGGCCAGTGGAATGTTTACTCAAGACATTGCGAAGAGTGGCGGACAGACGGACATGCTTCAATCGATTCCGATTTTGCTGCTGATCAATAATGTATATACTCTCTCTAAAGCGATATCCAAAGTTTATCGCCCATCCTTCGGGCCTGATAAAAATAGTAGTCAATTAGAATTAGAAGCTTGTCTCGAGTTTTATGTGCACTGCCTTTCTGTTTAAAAAATTTGGTTCATTTTTATAAGTTTTGTTAGTCAACAACATTTGACGAAATAAATACATGCCCATCCTTTTAACAACATACTAAGCTCTTGTCCTGGGGGAAAAGGAAATCTCTTACACAGCTTTTCAAGTATGCAACGTTAATATTTTGTAGACTATTAAAGAAACAGCATTATTACAGACCTTGCTTTGGTCGAGTGAGCTCAAACTCTGAAAATGTTTACCAGAATTAACGATAACGCTGTCCATGCTTGTAAAAAAAAATTCTTGGCATATATGGTGAGAAACTTTATAAAAACTGGCAGCAGACAAGCGATTTACTCCTTTTCACTTTGTAAATTTTGATGTTAACTATGCCCCGCGTCTTGGTCAACCAATGTAGCGGCACAAATGGCGGCGAAGTACTTAACTCGGCAGTACTTAAAGATTGGAAGAGTATCATGCATCACAATTCTTTTCAATCTGGTCAAATGGTTGTTTTCACTCTGTTCTGCCAAAAAACTAATCCTATAAAGCACACAATTTAAGTAAAGAGCTAAGAATTGATCATTAGAAAAGCCATCTTCCACCATGACAAAGGCGGGCCACACATCTTTAATGATTTGTTAAAAACTGAAAGTACGTAGCTAGAAAATTTCGATTCATCCATCACAAAGACCGAACCTTGTTCCGTTCGGATAAGAGCTGCGATAAAAGTGCATTCGTCGTTAGAGTTGTTACGATTAAAATGGAAGGAAATGGAGGATCAACGTTTAATATAATCATTTTAAATCTTATATATTTTTATTTGATATTAGGGGGACCCATAAGTAATCAATTATTTTGCATTCGTAGACAAAATGTTTTTTTGAGATGACATTTTTAGTTTTTAATCGTTTATGTAATCACCGACTTGTTGCTATCGTTCCTGCAAAAGTTCAACCCCCCTCTTGAAAAAGTGGGGTGGGCGTGACTTAAAATATAACTCAAGATGCTTTCCGAAATCGGATAAGAAATTAAAATTTTTATTTTGTAACGAATGGTTCAGTGACCTGAACAGATGGTAGTCCGACGGTGCTAGGTCTGGAGAGTGTGGAGGATGCGGTAGAAGTTCTCAGCCTAACTGCTTAATATTTAGTCTACCAAATGTTTAATCGCAAATTTTCTACTTCGTTAATTTCCTGTAAGCTGCGAGAGCGAATAAGTTTGCGTCAACTTTTGATAATGATTTTATTCAAAGTTCATTTTTATTAGACGGACCACTTGTCACATAGAAACCGCACTATATAGAAATGTAGAAGGCAAACTGTGGAGATACACGATTATGTATGATGAAAATTTCATGAGCGAAGTGCACATACCATCGATACCATCCCCTAAGTTATTGCTTAGTTTAAAAGTCTGCATTACTTCGAAGCAAATATATAAAGCAAATATTTAAATGTTTGTCCCCCGCTTCAGAGCCAAGACTACTTCGACGACTTTTTAAAAAGCATTAGCGTTATTTATTTTATATAATACCATCAGTCATTCGGGCTGTTTAGCACTGTGGTGTGAGGATGGTTGCTAGTAAACGCATAAAAAGTAATATGTTTAACTCTCAAACTAAAGGACAGGCGAGAAGAGAGAACCATAAGAAGATTTTTAAAAGTTGAAATTGAAAAGCAAATTTATTCAACCTTTAATAATGAGTCATAAGTGGTGAGGCGTTTTCGTAGGACGCAGTGAATAACCCAAAATATCTCTTCCACCAATCCATTATATTTATTTATCTTTTATGCAGATAGCTTAGTGCAAAATCTTTTTCATAGCACCTGAGTGATATATTGAAAAATGCTGTAATATACTTTTAGGCATTAAAATTAAAAATTAATTTTTGTCTACTTTTTTTTCTTTTTTTTGGAATCGAGAATGATGTAGCGCGGCGTGTAAAAGAACTAATCAACTATAAACATTCCGCTCGTATTTCATTTTTCGCGTTGGCGATGGCAAGCGTAATGAACTAAACACCGTTGAAAAATTGAAAAAAAACCCGATATATGGCTCACAAAAATTGTTATTATCGTGCATGCACACACATTTGTATATTTGTAAAACAAAAAAAAAAAAAAAAAAAAAAAAAAAAAAAAAAAAAAAAAA
>KK502400.1:2682598-2714769 GCA_000688735.1 Glossina austeni
TTTTATTTTTGTTGATTTTTCTATTGTTTTATTCCTGTTGGCATTTGATTTAACTACCACTACTACATTTTTTATGAAATTTAATTTATTTGATTTTAATTTTTAATAATTTATTTTTTCATTTTGTTTTTTTTAATGAAATGCTTTTAGTATTTTTATTTCTTTATGCGTTGCGAAACCAAAATTTATTTGAATTTAACATGTTTTATATATCGCTCTTACACAGCGGTGCCATTAATCATGTCATATTGGTTATGATTGCCGCTGAGAACACCTCCAGTATTAGCGCCACCACTGCCATTACAACTAGCAACACCAGTGCCATTATTACCCATACCGCTGCCGGCCTTGCTACCATTAAAAAGACTGGCATGCGAACGTCTGCGTTCACGCTCAATTTCATCCAAATCGAAGCCATCTGCAACTGTTGTGCTGTTACGTCCATCGAATCCATAAGTCCTTTGCATTTTTGCTGTATGTTGATTTTGATGTTCGCTGACAATGCCGCGTTTCACTAAAGTTGTTTGATTGTTACCTTGTGCTTTGATTTTAGTTGTGATAGGATCATAAATGCGATAAGTACTTGTAAAGTTTGAGGGCGACGATGGTATTGCTGCTGGCCATTGTACCAAGGGTGGCTGTAAGCGATTTGAATTGTACGAGTTCGTAACGGAAATGGTTTGATATGGTGGCTGCATATAAATCGAGTGCTGTTGCTGCTGTTGGTTTTGTCCATAACAATTATCCAATTCTTCATTCGATTTTTTCATTCCAACATGCGGATCATATCCTTCTGGTTGACGTGATGTGCCTGCCAATATACGATTAAATTGCTGTTGCTGTTGCTGTTGCTGTTGCATCATTGCGGATAGACGATTTTGATTGACGTTATATATATTATTCAGTTGTGCTGCACTTAAGTGCAATGACGTTGCGGAAGGTATGCTATATTGGGAGTCAGAGTTACGCTTAAAGAAAGCCCTCGGCAATGTACGACTTTGATATATAGACTGATTATTAGAGCCCAGAGTTAGACGACTTTGCGAACCACCGTATGTACTGCATTCTTGATAATGTGGTTCAGCCATATCTTGTGGTATGTTATCCAAATCGTAGAGACTCTTTTGGATCATTCTAACCGGCGGTGCATAGTACCCATGCAGTGATAATTGCGAGTTGAGACGCTTTAAGTGATGTGGTTCGACGTACATCGAAGCGCGACGGTTGTAACGCATTCCCTGCTGCATAAACTTGGAAGTATCTGTTAAATCAATCAAAAAGCCACGAAGATGGGGAAATTAGTTTTTTGATTATAACCTTTCGTAAGACTATGGCTAACATTTAAATATGTGCTTATTTTCACTTACCATTCATAAAATGAAATGTTTGTTCACCACGGGGAAATTTCTTAAGATCTTCTTCTTCCTCCTCTTCATTGTAAACATCTACATTAACTATGTTGTTATTGTCATTAGTGATATCGATGTCATTAACGGCATCAACTTCATTATTATCATCCTCAACATCAATATCAGTATCGTTGACAATCGAAATATTACTAACATCGTCATCAACATCGTCGTTTGGATGAACACCACCACCAGAATATTTATTCGCGTTTCCTTGGCTATCATGTGCTTCTTTGTGCATGAATTTGGTGCATCCAAGTGCTGATTTCTGGGACTTGCATTGTTGTTTTATCTCATCAATTCGTGCATCTTGTTCATTGTCGGCATTCTCCTCGCCTGTAATATAGTAAATATTCTTTGGCTTTGGACGTACGCCAGCCCTTTTGCAAAACTCTTCAAAGAGTTCATCTTTAGTTTTCTTTATACCTCTCCTTAAACCGCAAAGACTTTGCGATACTTCAACATCGTCTTCGTTTTCACATTGATTCTCCCTTGCGGTTGCGGTGCCATTGCGATTCTTCTTAGGTCGTTTCTCGCTATAGTTATTATCCAGCTGTTGAGTTTTGAAGTTAGTACTTTTAGTTTTATTGTTATTGTTGCTGCTGCCAATTGTTTGAGTTTCAGTGTCGATGTTGTTGCAACGTGTACTTGTCGCCACATTGCGTTTGCGGTTGTAATCTCTACTGTTGTTGCTTTCCGACACATGTGCCATATGACTTAATCTATCGTTGCTGTACGTATAAATGTCTGTTGTCGTAGAAATGCTGCGTGTTAAAGGAAACTCTTGCGGTAAATCACTAAATTGTTCTGGTGGTCGTGGCAAAGTTGTATGATTCATGTCTTTCGCCTGCAACGCCGTAAGCGACGGTGGTGGTGGTGGCGTTGCCGTCACCATGGGCGACAATCGTTCGCAATTGCTGTATAGCTCACTCATGGATTTTGCCAAATTTTTTGCATGTGCATGTAAATTGCATTTATTTGCTGGTCTCTCAAAATAATATCTGCGTAGCATGGACAATAGCAGTAAATATCAATTATCAAGTTGTGAAAAATAAAGGCAAACGGAAATACAACAAATGTGCGAATGAATGTGAAGAAAAAATTGTTTTTTTTTTTTTTTTAATTTTTTTTTTTTTTATTATTTTTTACCTCTTTTCCAGTTCATTTAAGAACATAGTCGATGCCATACTATTGGGATGTTTACGACACGTGAACGCTATCTCTACATCATTCTCATGCATGCTGTTCTTTAAATTCTTCTTCGTTTCAAACGATACCGATTCCCGTCGCCCTGTCATGTGTATTTGATGTCTTTTGTTGTGATTACTTTTTCTACGTTCGTTACTATTTGCTGTAGTTGTTGTCGCTGATGCTACGGCTGCTGCCGCTCCCGTTCGCTCTTTTTCGTGCTTTTTATAGTGCTTGTAGGTGTGATTGCAGTGATTTTCGCCTTCTTTGATTTTTTGCTTTAGACTTGTTAACGTAAAACATGGTAATCGCTATAGGTGGATAAATGAAGAATGAATGACAGACATTATACTGTTGATGTCGTTCGCGTTGAAAGGTGTTATTAGTGGTTTGTTAAATTTCTTCAACAGCATGTGCATGTGCATGTGTTTGTGTGTGTGTGTGTGTGGGAATATAGTATAAAACTAATAAAAGTCAAGTGAATTTAACGAGAATTTCATCGCGACTATCTAAGATTACATGAGCCGTTCATTTTGAAATTGACATAAGTTCAGTTCAGTAAAAAGAGAGAAATAAATTTTTTAATTTTGAAATAATTTCCAAGATAAGTAAGACTAATACGAAAACGCATCAAGAGACATTACGATTTTAATCGAGTATATTTTTATGGAAAATGAAATCAAATTGATTTAGAACTCAATAATTATTTGGAAAACAATAGTATTTCTACGAATGGCAAAAAGTCCCGATTAGCCTTGAAAACACAACTGCTTTCATATATTCCTCAAGTAAAATCTAATCAAATTACTGCTTCCATCAGACTTGGCGAGAATCACGTATGCGTATAGCAAAGACCGAAGTCCATGTTGTTCTCACACTTTGCTCCAAATTATTTTCATGCATTCCCAGTTTATTAACTGAAATTGAAATTAAAATTAAATCTCTTATATGAATCACTGATCACATTGTGCTGACAAGCTAGCACCTGGCATAAGTGGATGAGCAAACATTTTTGGAGTGTACAACAACAAATTTTTGTTTTTTACTTACAATTTTTTAAAATAATTTACTCTGAAGTTGTTTGTTGGCGATAACCTTGGTAGACATTAATGGGCCACATCTACAGGTCACGGTTACCACATGTGAAGAATCGAAATTGATATCCGTCGAAATGCGGGTTAAATGAAACAATAGCATAAAATTTGAAGGCGAATGGAAGGTTTCTTATCTAAATTGAAAGTTACGCAAATCGAGATCGAAATCGATCACAAATGCTTCGAAACAGTTTCATTCACTTCAGGGTTTAAAAAGGAAGGAAATTTTAATTTAAAATTTTTGAAATCGTTATATGAGTAGAGGCTTTAAGTAGAGTGCTTTATAACCAATCAATAGCTGCTTTAGTAGGTGACTATGAAATCTTATACTAATTGTGGGTGTGGTAGATGACTCTAGGAATGATTTCAGACCAATGCCTTTGCGTGTCATTCTTTAAATTTAACCATTGGCCGCGAGCTTTTCAACAAGAGGTAGCCAGATAGAGGAAAGGACAAGCATACGGGACTGAATTGATTTAATATTTCATGCTGCTTAAGAATACATACATACATACTTTTTATGATATAATCACTTTTGGTTTCAATATATCCTCACCTTATGACAGTAGGCCTCTATAATCGATGATTACGTATCTATGCCTAGGTCTTGCATCGTGTAAAGAAGTTATGGCAGAGTAAGGCAAAGACTTTATGGTCTTATTGTCACATCAATCTTAACTCTAATGATCTTTCTTTTCAATTGTAATCTCCCGAATGAATAAGTGATTGATTTCTCGTAGAAAAAATGCCAACAAGTCTGTGATTCATTTTATCCAAATTAGTTCAGGCATAGACTTGACTTTATATAAAATCTTTTAAATATTTGATTTTGGAAATAAAGTCTTAGGTCGTTTATGCATTAAACGACTAATGTGCATTTGTAAGTAGTTTTGTGCATAAAATGTATAATAAATTCAATGTCTTTAGTGCACATAGGCGATAAGCTACAAAGCAGTAAATGGAATAAGATTTTCCATTCGGTACCCTTTTCTTATCACATAACTGAGACAAAAATGAAATTTAAAAAAAGGGATGAAATTATTTTTTTTTTTTTTGTAGTAAAATAGTAAATTTAAACCGATTATTTTGCATTCAATTGTATCAGGCACTGTATACCTTAATCCTTTCATCGTACACAACTTTAAGTAAATAATTCCTTAGCAGTTTTTTCACATATTCTTTTATTTCATTACTAGTTTCCTTTTTAGGAAACAAAAAAAAAAAAAAAAAATGCCTGCAATAAAAGCCACAGTTTCATAGTTTCATTTTGACTCGTCCCCTCTATCGCAATCGGTCTCTATCTGCCCTCGTCTCTATCTTTTCTGAAAAGTTTTTACAAGTAATTTCAATTGCATTTCAAAAGCAACCACACATTGCGGTGCCATGGCTATCGAAAATCCTTAGTGTTGTTGTTGTTGTTGTTGTTGTTGTTGTTGTTGAATTTTAAAGATTGTAGAGGAGGGGAAATGAAAAAATGAAAATTATTCAATGTACTCTATGTGCCATGATATGAATTAAGTTGTTGAATAGCTTAAAATATCAGAAGTGAAGAATCAACAGCATAGAGAAATAAATTTTTAAAAGGATTTAATTCATTTTTATTACAAAATGTTAATAAAACGATTTTCCTTTTACGATTAAGCAAATAAGAAGAACCCTGTAACCGTCCAGTCCTGACTAAGGCATATGATGCGAAACCGCAATCGTTTCTGATGTTTTTTTTCCTCTTTTTTTTATAACTGCTTGTAACTCGGCGCATATACATACAGAGATCGTATATTGAGATATGTAAAGCGTTCGTTGCGTTTTTCACCAAAATTAAAGCATTTTTTTTCTTATATTTTAAATAAACGTTACGAACATATCACGTACGTGATATTCTATCAAGTGTTTAGCAAAACTATTATACCATCAGGGCAGAAATTTTGGAATTTTTAAGCGAAACACTATATTAAGCGATTTTTACAAACCACTCAATATATCTCCAAAATATCTTCTAGAGAGTGAGATGAATGGAAACTTCTCAAGCAGGCCCTTTCAATCTTTGCGCCGAGTTAATAAACAAAAGAGACGACTTTTGTATTGATCAATTTTGGACGCTTCACTTAAATTACCCGCTCTGCATGTTTCAGTTGTTGACAGCAGGGCCTGGTACTATCTTCTGTTACGCTACATTTCCTTTCGATCCCATCAACCAAATAGAATTACTTTACAGGGTTTTAAACTTCACTTTAGCAACGTTTTTGCCCTTTCGTGCATCTTGGACAACAATCTTCTTAAAAATGGCTTAATTTCTCTTCCACTCATGTGTCGGTCTTTGTTCATTTTTTGCATAATTCAATTCATAACTTCATTCACGATTGGTCGTGTAGAGCGGATACTACAAAACGCACTTTTTGCAAAAATCTCACCTCTTCTTCCTCGATCCAATACGCAAACACACGAAGGCAGTCGGAATCCAATTGGCTTTGTCAAGAATGATGCCAAATTCTAAAGGCCCCAGAGCTACCCTACCACAAGTAAAATGATACCCATTGTGGATCGATAGATTGTCGGTGAAGTCGAACTGCAGGAAAATGGCGGCGGTGTACATTCTTAGCAGTCCCAGGCAGATATGCGGTCTCCGCACCAAGGGCGATCCTGAATCATATACTGACGGATAAGATGAGACGCGTCTATGAAAGGGAGCAGAGAGGGTAAAAGCAAACGACTCAGTGAATGGGCGATAAGTGCGACGTGGAAACGCACCGAAACGTAGATGGACGTTCTCGTTCATCTCATACGTATTGCTATGAATGGACTGACGACGACGAAGGGGCGGTAAATTACTACCGCAAGCAGTTTCTGCGTAGTCGTGGCTGCTTTTGAATCCACGTACGCAACAACTCAGCCGCGTGTCTGAGGTGCGGGTACACCGTGGAGGATATTGAGCGGGTGGAGGGAAGAGGAAGTGGAAGCCAATAGAGTATTCCGCTAAGATCCCATCGCATGGGGGACACTATTTGGAACCAGCCCCCGCGGACGACAGTGGTCGAAGTGATGTCCGCGGGAGAGGGGGGAGATTTCAGTACATAGACGCCTTGGATGGCGAATCGTGCATTCTACTGATATGGACCAGTTAAAGAAGTTAGACAGTAAGGTTTGAAGACTTCTACCTCTACCTCGCATAGCAAAAAAAAAAAAAAACACATACATATACACACATGTATATATGCATATATATATATATATTTTACATTTTACCCGTTTTGCGAAACTACTCGTTAGTAAGCTTTCTTGTGTTATTGCTCCCGCATTTTATATATAGGCATAAAAAATGAAAGTAAAGAGTCCAAGGATTTTCTTCTTACACTCATGACTACGTTATATGCGTTGAGATGTATATGTATCCATTCAATTAACTTACGATTCTAAGCTTAATCTATGGCGCCTTTTGCCGAATACTACAATTTTCAACGACAAGACAAAATAGGGCCTTATACCCTACAATAATTTAAAACCAAACAAGCACTAATTTCAGATGATAAAAGAATGAGAATTTTTAGGTTAAGAAGAAAACTAGGTTTGGCGGAGGCCATCACACTACACCCATTATGAAATTTTGATTGCGTTTACTTAAAAGCTAATAAAATCCTAAATATTTACCATGACTTTGAGGTTGACTTAAGCTCAATGTATTTAGGATTCGACATAAATGGAAAGTTCCATGATTGATGACGAGCCTTATTGAAGCATGAAATAAAATGAGATTTAAATCTAGAAACTACATTTGCGCGTTATGAGCGAGAAATTCTAAATCGAACTAATCACGTCCTTCTTTTTTCCTTTATTGTTAAAGCTTTCAGCTGAAAGTTGTTTTCATCGGAATTGCAAAAATTGTAGACGTTGTTGTTACCCGATCCGTACCTTTCTTACAATGGCCCGACATTATTGTTTTTAAATCGCTTGCAAATTTATATCTTGTGTATGATAAATTAGATGCTCTTTCCTGTTCTTGGTGCGACTGCGAGCGGATTCAACCTCTTACTCGTGGCAAATTTAGAACATTCAACTAAAAATATTTATGCTAAAATTTAGTTACCATTTTTCAGTCAGAAAACATAATAGAATTTTTTTTTTTTTTTTTTTTGGACATAATTCCTACGTTTCATTCCCAAAAATGATTAGCGGATAGCATCATAGCGGGGTATTATATAATTACCTGATTTAGCGTTTAAAGTTTAACGATTCATTGCTAGATATATTTGTTAATATTCGAAATTTTGCAAAAATATTTCTCTCATCTCTTTTTCATATTTTACTTTAATTTGTACTGTTATCTTATATCTAATTGCGATTGACTATAGCTGATTAATTTTTCATTTAATAAATTGTCTAATTAGTTAAATGAGTTAAGTAAACTACTAATTTTTCAATACAAAAATGCACTGGCGTGTTGTGACGCGAAATTGCAAAAACAATAATTTCGATTTTATACTTACACTATAGTAACCGATTTCTTGTAGACTAATGTATAGAAAAATATTTAATAAACCAACAAATTCTGTAGCCATAAAACCGAAAACAAATAGAAAGAAACTTTGGCCGTAAGTGACTTTGAATAGCGGTGGCTGTAATGTTGATCTTGGACGTAACTTTGACCCAATTTCCGCTTTCAATATAGATATATATGTAATTAAGCCGATAAACATAAGTAAACCTGTTGAAAAAAAAGGGATAAAAAGAAAGGAGACCAATACATAAATAATGAAAGAAAATTTTGGGCGCATTAAAGTGTTTTACTAAACATTATAAAATGTTCACAGACGACAATAGCAATTATAACAAATACACTTACCTGATACAATGAACATAATGCCAGCACTGAAATAATATAAATTATTTTGATGCGAACAAGTTGGTATAAGAAAGACAATGAAGCTCAGCAACAGAAAGATACCAGATGCCAAGAAGAACGGACATGATTTTGTAACGGTATCTGTTTAGAAAAAAAAAGTGACAAAACAAAACATAAAATAAGAAGAGAAGATAAACAAAATGAAATGCTTGTAAGCTCGTTCGGGAGACTCTTTGAAAATGTTCTTTCATACTTATTATTATAAAAAAAAAAATAAATCAATAAAATTCATCATGTAAGAAAATGATGTTCGGCTATGGTTGAATCTCTTATGCTTGCCACATTTGTCTTAAAAAAAAATATATATATATAAATAAAATGATTCTATGTTATACTCCTTCATTTTTATACGATACTCTACGGTATTGAGCTGACTCGGGCAATTGTTTTCCCTGTGCATAGGGCCTGTAGGGTTAGTCATACAACTTATTGAAAATATATGATAGAAATTTGTCTCGTCGTGTCTGTTACACTTTAAGAGTAATGATCTAATAAACTAAGTTTTTTTTTGTTTTGCTTTTCTTTTTAAAAATAGATTCGTTCTCAGCTTATGTTGTACTGTGGGCGTGTTCTTTGCTCGATCTAGAGAATTTTCAATATTAATCTGAGATCAAAAACTATCATAAGTACAGACGGACAGACGGATGGGAGGGGGTGGAGGGACATTCAGAGATTGATTCAAAATTTCATATTAAATAAGAATATATATATACTTTGTAGCTCCCTTCTGCATGTTGCAAATGTTTTGACGAAATGAATATATTGTCTGTCTTTAGTGCTTGGTATAAAAATTAAATACATAATCTTTAGCTTAATGTAGCTTTGGGAATACAAATAAATGGATTTAATGGGGGGGGGGGGGGGGGGTCTGCAAAATGAACTTATAAATTAAATTGTCATGAATCGTCGTGAGGCTATTTCAAGTTTATTCCGTAGCGTCCTCCATCCAAATGCGGCTGGTTTGGAAATCACTATCAATATACATACATATTGAAGTTTTGCGGATTTGCGGGTTGTCGGCTTAAAATGCTCTCCCCGCAAGCCAAGACGACTTTGTTTGAGAGTCGTTTTTATTTAAGAATAGAGATCGTGACTGTAAAAGTCGTCTCTAAGATCATATTGGTTGCCTTCAATTGTACGCTCGTTATATGCAAAGATGCAACTGCTCGATAACTATCTTATCTAATTCATAAACAAAAACAACAAGTATTTGCAAAATTTTATTAAATGCATATTGTTTGTAAAGCGTAATCCACACGCACATTATCGGACTAATATAAGTGAAAAATGCTTTTTGTAGATAAATGAAAATTTGAACTTAATTAACGCCAGCCTCTAGATATAATAAATAAATGTTTTTAACAGAGATGTCATTGCGAATTTAAGTTCAATTTTTAACTTGAAGTTTAAAATGTCTCTCAGCAAAAGGATTTACGGCTTTATGCTATTATTTTGCATTTGATTATTTAAAATGTATTTCAATTGCAGATGATTTCCCTGGAATCATGTTTTATAATTTTATTATGTTCTGACTTATTTAATGAGAAGAGAAGTTTCTTCGTAGTATGGGTGTGAAGAGAGTTGTGAAAAGCATTCTGTTCACATAATTCATATGGAATAAGAAGAGAAATATTTAACAATAGCTTTGAAAATTTGAAATTATTTATTATATAATAACACAATAAATAAATTGCATAAAATATAAATTTATTGTCTACTTTCAATAGACTTTCTATTTAAGCAACAATAAATTTTATCATCTACATTAAAACACAATATAAAAATATATTTATTGCTTTCGCTTTGTTGTTTGCTTTTAAGTCGTTTCCTTCCTTCTTAACAATCATTTTTTAAGATTTTTCTTTTTTCTTCTTCTTCTTTTTATTTAATAAAAATGTTAAGTAATGAAATTTTTTTTTTATTGTAAAATTAAATATACCTCTGGGCTATCCAGGTGCTGTATCGAATTTCACATTTTCAGGACGAGTTAATACTTTTTTCATTTATGCAGTTTTAATAAATATTCATTGAAAACTATTTCATGCGTAACTTATTTACTACTTTGCATGCGTGAAACCTGCCCTTTGGGTGACATTCCATTTTTGGGTATTACTACTATGGGGAAATTATCATTCGAAAGTCCAATTATGAACGTCAAAAATCATAATGATGATCATTTTTTTATTTTAAATTCATAGCCCTTTCGCTACATCGAAACAATGATATGTTCAAACACTTAATTGAAAGGAAGACAAACAAACGGTTGAACTGCGATTTTGTTTTTAACCATTAGATACCCTACGTCACTTTGCATAATACATAATTCATATAACCAATCTTCAAAATGTGTTGTTGTCATGTGGTACGTGGTGGAAAATGTGGTCCGATCCGAATCATTTCCAATAGCGTTCGTCCTTGTACCAAATTTGATCAAAATATATTGAAAATTGCTATTTGTAGGCTGCACACAAGAGAACAAGACGGACGGACAGGTAGATTAGATCGATTCAGAAAATGATTTTGAATCAGAAGTGAATCTGAACCGATCGATATAATCAAAGTTGGATCCACCTTAAGTTCTTCTGTATGCTGCATACATGCGAACTTAGTTAATCTACCCTTGTACCGCAAACGTGGATAACATAGGATAACAAGAGAAAAGTTATGTATTTGCCTTCGGCGGAAACCACAACTTTTTTGTAACTTTTATGGACAATTTATAGATAACGAACAGCTTGTTCTTGTTCACTCAAAAAGTCTTATTTCTCTATTGTTGTCTTCTCGAATGTCATCTGGCGAGATTGATGAAAAAAAATTTAAGAAAAACTTTCTTCTTTTTTCCTATTCTTTTTAGATTCCTGGACTGTAATCTCGACTTAAGCTGACTTACAGATGACAGGCTAGTGTATAGTAAGCTTGCAAGTTATAAATGTTTAAATTGTTCCTCTTAGCGAATTGATTGCCCTTCAAATTCATGTCGCAACCTGCAATTGTGTTATTGCATGATTTTGGAGAATACTTCCTGCTGTACGTACAAAAAGAACTCAGTATTCGCGTTAATAACTTACGATTCAGAAAAGATTACGATCGGGAATTTAATTGAAGGGGTCTTAGCGCTTTCTATTGTTTACCTTTATAATAAATTCTCTGCTGTAGTCTAGTAAGCGCATTTTTAATTTTTTTTTGCTGGTTTTATCGATAAATGTGTTAGTGAACACAAGTTGTGAACGTGCATCCCATTTTAATAAATTTATAACGAATGGCGAAATAAAAGGGTGTGTTAGCTATGTCCGTTCGTGTGTACGCACCCAGCGATATTTATGTCTTAGGGTGCATCTAAAGAATGCAACATTATCGATAAGCATAAAACAGTGCATCGATGTAATTGTCACTTGGTTGAGACTCCGCCGTACTGCCATCTATTTGCGTTCGCAAAATTTAAATATGAAACTGAAACTTGGAACGGTTAGTTGGTGATCGCACTTTTTTGTAGACGTTAGACTATCCGACAGCCACACCCTTTAAAGCTTTAAGGAAACAATTGACATAGTTCATCTAACAGACAAGTCTTGTTTACACCCTATAAAAATCGAGCAATTATTCGACAGGTTCAGGGAAAGGCTACTGTAAAAATAGCTCTGCTTTAATATGTGAAAAATAGTTTGCGATTTTAACGCAACTGGTTGACAAAGCCGGTATCCAAGGTTGTTTCTTCAGCGAAAACATTTTTATTTTAAAGCCAACACCGGAGAATGGCAATGTGTTCATTATGTCGAAATGTTTGCAACAGAAAGAAGTACACTTTAGGGACCCGGAAAAGCATGCAGACTATTGCTTAGAATCAACAGATAAATCAAAGCCTGTATGTCCGTCCGCCTTTCCTATTGACGTCAAGTTTACCGGAAGCATAAGAAGTTCTTGTACGCAAATTGATATTGGAAATGGGCGAATTCGGTCGAAGGACATGCTTGCATATCGAGTAAATTGAGAGCATCTGTGTGTTCAAAAGGAAAAAAAAAAAATAGTTGTTTGCTCATTACCACACAAACTACAACAGATCAAGCTATAGCGAATTTTTATCAAAACATTTGTGGCGCCCAGATGCAAGTTGCAAAGATCCTACAAAGTGTGTGCATAGATGACAAGTGTCGAATTCGGAATGGCACCTAAGCGTATCCGTCTGTCTAATTTCTGTGGCAAACAGTCTCCCGTTCTTAAAAATGAAACTTTTCCCGGTATATTCAGCAAAAGTGGCTAAAATCCAACCACGCCCATGCATTATTATAGAGTTTGAGAATTTAGTTTTTTCGTGTTTTCTTTAGTTTCCTTCTAAGATGAAGATGGTGGGTATCAAAGACCCGATCGCAATTGAATGTGATTTTCTTACGCCCTTTTTATTAATATCGTTATTTTCAACATTGTGGTAATTTTTTTCGCTACCTCTCCCGCTCTCTCTCTCTCTACATCATTTTATAAATTTTTCACTTTCATACTTTATATGAAAACTATGGTCTAGTGGATGGGATATCTGTTCTTTTATCCAGCGGGCTAAGATTCAACTCCGCGTATGGGAAAATGTCGGACAAGTATCTTACAGTGTAATATATTTTAAAATCTAGACTTCGGTTTTTGCTTTTCTTTTGTAAAACTTACATCAACTCCCTTATAAAATAACAAAAGATTAGTCGTTGTTCGTATGTGTTTGTCCTTCTCTTAAACATTGCTGTCTTTTTGTAAAACATTTCCTCGATAGCTTATATCCGTTCGTTATCTCTTGCAAACCTTTTTTTGCTTCTATTTTCTTCAGTCCGTCGCTGTCATCATCTTTTCTTTTTCAACATCAACATTTTAATTCTTAAAGCAATGAATTGTTTTGCCAACGAATTTAATATTTTGGGAGACTAAGGAAGTAACGATATGATGCTAACGAAAACAAGTAAAACGCTATAGTAGGGCAAGAACGACCGTAATAAAGACAGAGTTAAACTAATAAAGAAAATGGTCCTGACTTGACGGGTCTATTATGTCGGGTCGTTTTGTGTTTTTGTAGCCACCTGATCAATCTTACTATACATAGCTCCGCATCATAACTGGCGTAGAGTATAAGAATGTCATAAATTGATTACTTGATGACGTAACAACCGATATCGACAATCTTATATAAGTTTGGAAATTCATTAGGTAGAGTTTACGAACCCTTTTGAATTTCCCCCTCCTCACATACATACAAATACCCCTCCTAAGGCGGACGTAATTTTCTTTCTTGTCTTTTCAAAAAGATAAAAATGAGTTACAACCCCCCGAGCTGCATTTAACGACTACAGAGATCCAACATAACCTCATTATTAGCTCATTAAAAATTTGATAAACATTTTGGTTATGAAATGTCTTCGATGCGTTCAGGGATGCGATTTTTTTACAAATATTTGTCAGATATGGCATAAGAATATATTTATATGAAACATCTATGATTGGATTTCCGATTGATTGACATGTTAATAAAAAATATTCTATACTGCGTAAGAAGAAGAAGAATTATCCGTTCATTATGACTTTGGCTTTTCTCAAAAATGTTTATCAAACAGCCCAAGAAAGGAGTACAGTACATATAATCTGGTTCGGCGTTCACATTCACAATCATTTATCTATTTAGCTCCGTTCGTCTGCCTCTTTTGATCGTTAGCAAATACGTAAAAAGTGAGATAATTCGTAGAACTTTTATTAAACTGGAGACCATTTAACTTTTGTACTCTAACTTATATATGTTCGATGTTTTGGTAATGGGGAACAATTCCTTGGCCGGATTTACTTCACTTTCGAGGGATTTGAACTTGTTTTGGTTGTTTTACACATCCGGACAAACTCAATATTCTTTATACTAAAAGTGTTGTGTAGTATGAATATTAGAACATGTACGGTGAAGGTTCGCGTTGGTAAGTCAGATTATCCCTTGTTTTTCATATTTTCATAAAGAATAATAATCTTACATAATTTCGTGTTTTTAAGCAATTTAAACATTTATCCATTAATAATAAAAATTTGTTTATTTAAATTTTTATATACTACTGTACTGTATGGCGGCATGGACAACAAATTAGTGTGTGTATGTATGTGTGTGTGTTAATCAAATTAAAAATTGTCGGTAGAGTTATGTTTTCACATATTTAATTCACGAGCACTTTTTGAAAATTCTATTTTATTATATATATTTTTTTTTTTTTTTTTTTTTTTTTTTTTGAATTTGAAAAAAGTTTGGGTAAAATATTTATTTTTTCGTAAAACATAGACGATCGTACGAGAACGTGTTAAGTTGATTCGCGACGTGTATTCTTGGGATACAATCCAAAGAAATGTCATTTCATTCGATCTATCATAGAATAGCAATTAAATACTTTTTATATCTACCATCGGAGGATGGGGGGTGTGTTCGCTTGTCGCAACCTCAGTTTGCATGCTTTAGAGACCCCATAAAGTATGCATATTTTTGATCAGCATCAAATTCTGAGTCGATATTAGCATGTCTCTATGTCCGTTTGGCTACCTGTCTGTCTCTGTGTCTATGTGCTTGTGTAATGTCTGTAATACCCATTACCCTGGCCGCAGAAATGAAGCTATCGGCTTCGAATTTGGTGAAAACATTAGAAGTTTTTAACACGCAGGATAGTATTGAAAATGAGCCAAATTGGCCAAAAGACACCCAGGCCCAGAGTGCATCATAAACTGAGTACGCACTCTGTTTTGTAAAGCAAACAAATAAAAAAACGAAAAAAACCATATCGTGTATTATGTTATAAAAGTAAAAAAAAAAAATTGGTTTTATTATTTATTATGAGGCGTGTTGGAAGAAAGTAAAATTATGTATAGGGAGTTAAAAGTTTTCAAAAGAAAAATCCAATTTCATTGCGATATTTCGGGATCCCTTAGAATACCCAACACACCTCCCCATCCGTACGCCTAAAACACGAAGTGAAGTATAACAAATTTTGAAGACGAATTTTGGATATACTTTATAGCGTATGTTGGTTTTTTTTTTTTTTTTTTTTTTTTTTATGCAATACAATAATGTTGCCCAGGACTGACTACTGCGCAACGTAAGTAATAAAGTAGGATTTGTATTTGAACCGCATCAAGAATCGAACTCGAATCGAAGTCTTCCGTCTGCATGCTGTATGTCTTAACCGGCAGACTATGCGGCAACTATCTGCAACAACTTTACTTTACAGTCAAATAATGGCATTAAATAAAAATTTTATGATTGTGCGCAAATTGTGTTTACGTTTCGAACTCGCATCCTAACCATGTTGAGATTTTCTTCCATTTTTTAGATGTAGCTTGATGTTGTGCAGTGAACAGTACACGTGCTCTGTGCCTCGAGTTTGCAAATTTTCTCAAATTTTTTATTCCCGTCATTTAAGTTTAGTTAAAGGCACGACAACTTTAGTATTTCGTTTGACAATGACGTGTATGTTGTTGTATTGTTTAAACATATTCCATTTCTTCAAGAGTCGTCTACAGCCGAATACAATTTGCTCGCTTGTTTTGATTTTTTTCTTAATACTACGGAGTTTTGTCAATTTGTCAAGTTATGTGATATTTTATTCTTGACATTGCGGCAATACTTTCAATGTTGAAATTTCTTTGTTTCTGCTAATTGTATATTCAATTGATTTGCAATTTTGTCATCGAAAACTATATATGCTTTAACATAACGTTTGAAAATTATTTCAATTTTTTATCGAAATAATCGCTCACATATTGCAACATTTTTTTGCACTTTTGTCAATTTATGTGTCACTTTTCTGAAATCTCTGACATATAATCGTTTATTTAAAAATCAGTAAGAAAATTATATGCGGGCAGAGGCTACATTTTTATACTCTATAAAATTGGGAGGGCGTAGCTGATTTTTTCTGTTTTTGTAGAGTGAAACCGAAAATTTATATCGTATACCTATCTGTTGGGCAGACGGAACACGGAAAACAAAAGTGTTCGCAACTTTTGTTGCAGTGTGGGCGTATTCTTTGAAGCTTGCTTCTGGACATTGAAAAGGTTTTCACAAAACAATTGCATTGTAATGTACTAATAACATGGAGTGGACGTAACTGATTTTTTTGCTATCGCATCGTTCATAGCATACGTAGCATACGTTCAAATTATTATAGGTGAACTTGCTGTGGTAGATAAGTTTTATTCCCTTTGGGAAGCAAAAGTGTGCTCAGCTTACGTTCTCGTAGGCATGACCTTTTGTCCTTTGGCCTATTTTAAATACCAACCTGCGTGCAAGAACTCGCAATACTTGTGTTAAATTTGAAGTCGATAACTGAATTTTTGCGGCCTGGACAATGCTTACACACAGACATTACACATAATATTACTCATCCTTCGTTGGCGGTTATAAAAATATAAGCCAAACACGGCAAAAAGGTTAAATTTTTAGCATTTTATAGCGAAAGTTGGTTAAGTACCATGATATGATATATGAATTTACTGCACTAAGGTTGGACCAAATAAGCCTAATTTTCGAGCTTCTTCTGATTCTTATGAAAATGTAGTGTTTTATATCGCATCAAAGTTTCATTTTCCTTATTTTATGATCATAATAATTGGGGAATAATAAGTTCTTTGAGGACAAAAATTTGCATTAGTAAACCTGGACAATGTCGGTTCATGTCTTCGCTTCCTTCAATAAAAGGGGGTTTTATAAAAATTAAACATTTACGTGGTACCAAGGTATAGTTTTTGGCTGTTTTATGCAATAAATAATTCAAGAGTTCTGTTAGATAAATTGGCGTAGCGGATTTCTCGGTCGACTTTTTTCGATCATAACGGTCTTACTTGTTTGAATATATTCATTGTTTCTTTGGAGAACGTTAACAATTTTTAATCGTTCCCGCTGATCATTAAATGTGCTAAGCTTCAGACTTTTCTTAATTTTTTAGTTGAGAGATTTCAAGGCAACGAACAGATGGCCATTACAGCAACATGTATATCTATAAGGTGAGTAACATATCAACTAGGCGATCATTCTTCGTTGATGGTTGTGAAAGCAGCAGAAAGAATTTTGAGGCAAAGATCTTATAGAGAATCTTCTAGCGAACAATTTCGCTTCACTGTTTATTGGACATTGGCATGTGTGTATGTGTATATATTTGCCAACGTTTGTGATTCCATTTCGATTCTACAATAGAATTACTTTCATATAAAATTTGCCGAAACATTTTACATAATAAAATCTTCCATATTTTGGTTGAGTAACTGAAGTGGTGTGCATTCACTCATATATGCATAAACGCATACACCGGGATGACAACCTCTCAAAACTAAAAGGAGACATTTACGTGCATGTGTGCGGGTCTGAAACCATATTGATGATCCCAATGCATTAAAATGTCTCATCAGAAACGCAACATATATAAATCTCGTATGTATTGCATTTTATTACATCAGCGAACATAAAAAGATTGTTTGTTTCCATGCGTGTCTGTATTGCGTATATGGTAGTGGGCGTATGCTTGTGATATCATATCTGTGGGTGCATGTGCTTGTGTAGATGCTTGTGAGTGCATGTATTTGTGTGTGTGTTTGTGTGTGTTTGTGTGTGTGTGTGTGTGTGTGTGTTTGTGTATGTGTGTGTGTGTGTATTGAAGTGTGTGCGACTACTATGACCCTAAGAATGAACGTTGCTGCCTCTATATATATATATAAATTATTCACGTATTTCCATATGAAAGCTATTCTCTTATTTGCATTTGGAATAACTTATATTTCGTATTATATACATATATATATATATATATATATATATATATATACGGTGATGCTAGCTATACACAAGTAGGTATATATGCGCTTGTAAAAGCAAAATTTATTTTCGTATAACAATAAATTGTATGTGACTCTCGATACTTGACTACTGCATTATTTGCTTGGATTCCTTTCGAATTCCGTGAAACGGTGTGCTCCGTTTTTTTTTTCGTTCGCGTTAAAATATTCATTCAATATAGAAGTACTCATATGAGATCTACATACCGTTGAAGGTATTTTAATTTCATTATTTTGTAAGTAACACGAGCGTAACGAAGACTTGTATTACGTAACTGTCTCATAGTAACGAAGTTGGAAACGAAAGAGAGAAAAAGGGAGAGATTATTAAATAGCATTTTCAGATGATCAATGATATGTCTGAGATATCTTTTGGTGTCACTTCATTGCATATGCACTTGTATGTACGTATGCGTGTGTGTGTGCGTTTGTGTGTGTGTGTGTGTGTGTGTCTGTGTGTGTGTATATCAGTGAATGTTGCTTTTTTGAATAGAATTTCAAAAGTTCGTCTTCTTTTACTGTTATTGTTATTGATATAATGTTTTTTTTTAACATTCTTTTATCTCTCCCTCTCCCTCTCTCTCTCTCTCTTTATCTTTCTCTTTCTCTCTTTATGCGTGTCGACGTCTGAGAGGTTTAGTTTACTTTGTAAGTAAATCATTTTTATTGAGTGTATTGTGTAGCATTTATTTTTCATTACACTGATTTGTTTTCCTTCATATTTATATGTGTTTTTTTGTCTGTGTGAATGCAGACAATACATCTGCGTTCGTTTTTGTTATACATTTGTGTATGTGATATACAATAAATTTATGGTTTCGCTGTGTGGTCAATTGCGGGAATTTGTGTTCGATTTGGAAATTTGTGTCCTTTTTTCAGATTTGTTGGGGATTAAAAAAAAAACATAAATCGTAGAACACGTAACTGTAGCTTATCCTGAAATTATTCTTTATCCCGTATGAGTAATGGATTTTTACAAAGAAGTTACCTTAATCTGTTTACTTGACTTTAAACATTGTTTCCGGTTCATTTCGTTTTCACGTGCATGTCGTTTATACTTTAAGTCGCATGAAATTTCAAAGAACATCAACGCTCGATTTTGACATATGCACATATACACACATTACAAATATTGTATTAAAATTTTTAAACAGTATTAAGAACGTGAAGTTGAATAGCAGAATAAAATCAATCTTTTTGAATGAATGCATTTTTCACATGAATGTTACGATATTAAGAGTTCAGCATTTTTTTGGATTACATACCGGATTAGGGATAAGGTAGACACATTACCATAATTGTTTAAGCAACTAAGATTTGCTTCTTTGTTCTACTATAACACTGATCGATATCATTCGGTTCGAAAGCAGGCAGCTTGTGTGTAGATAGATCGATACTTGATTTTTTGCGCATTTTGCATTAATGACTATAAGTATTTTCGAAACGGATGGATGAGTGGCCGAAATCTGAACTGTATACATTTCATGTAATACCAAGAGAATTATGACATCAACATTTCCCCTAATTCTCGACAATGGATAGAAAAATTTAAATTTGATTAAAAAATCTATTATTAGCTTACACTTGTTGAAAGCGCATCATCATGTCTTTTTATAAATTACTATCCAGCCTTACTATTATAAACTATTTGAAGCTAAGCTACTCCTTTAAGATATAATTCTTCGATATGAGCACTTTCTACTTTGAATGAATGAATTCCTTTTTTTGCCCATCACTGAAGGAAGGAAAAGTAAATTCATTCCGGAGAAAGCGTTTACAATACAGAGAAGGCGGCTTCAGAGAACCAATCAAGTACGTACACTTTTGATCAGCATCAAACTCTGAATTGATTTAATGATGTATATTCGTCCGTCCGTCCGTCGGTCGGTCGGTCTGTGTAACAACTGCAGCGAAAACATCGGAAGCTGTTGCACGCAGGTTGATACTGAAAGTGAACACGCCTACAATACGATGTAAATTGTTCTGTTTCCTGTTTTCCGAAGGGGAAATAATTCGATTTTTGCTCATTACTCAGAAACCTGTAAGAATTTGCACGCAAATTCTATGGACAACGTTATAGTATACGTACGAAAATGGAAAAACGTGACACGCCTACCCTTAATATTAAGAGGTGTCAAAATTTCACTTTTTTGTCAAGAAGCGCATAGAAGCCAGCTTCAAAATCTCCACAAAATATACAGTTTTGGCCAATATCAAATTCGGAATACAACTAAGCGTGTCTGTCTGTTAGTACGTACGCATGCGCAACTATTTAGTATCTGTGGAAAGGACACACCCCATACTTAGACATTCTTGCTTGTTTAGATTGAAATTTGCGTCACATACACTACTTGTCGCAGATGACTTCACATTATAAGTGCTTTAGGAGGGTAACTTAACTCTTTGAAAATTTCAAAAATAATATCTAAAAATAAATCTTAATAGTCTGCTTGGAGTTTAGCATTCTATCACATTTTCTTTCTTCCCAAATAAGCAGTCAAAAATACCCTCTTTTTTTTATCTATTGGAGTGGTGTTACTCTTCAAAGATAATTTCAAATGCTCGGGGCAAGTGCAAATAACGTGTTAACACTTTTCATTCTTCACCTTAATTGTTGAAAATGGTCATCATTTTTAAAGAATCAAATAGACAACAAACATGGATAAACCAATCGGCTACATCTCATTCATCATAATTTCCTACCTTACGTGCTCCCGTATGTATAGGATGATGCGGCTTTGTTAAAATTTTGTTATCATTTTCAAAATTTGTGAAAACTATTGCTTAGTCCAATGCTGACATATGAGGATTTCATCGTCGAAAAAAATTTATTAAAAGAATATTGAAGTTCAACAGAATGAACGCCTAAATGTGCCAGAAAAGTTTTAAGATACGAAATTTTAAGGAAGATTCACTTTTACCCCGCAAAGGAGAAGAAGAATTTTCAAATATTGAAATGAAACAAAAATTTTTATATATGCTTTGGCGGCTTGATAAGTAGTTAGCAATATTACCTAAAGTCAGAGATGTCGAAAGATGCTTCTCATTGTGTCAAATATTACTCCAAAAATACCGGAGAAAGAAATTTTTATATCGAACTTGTGAAAAGAAAAGTGAATCTCTTCTAATAATGCTCATCATGCATGCACGCAAATGGCGGTGGGACCACATCAGTTATTTGGATGCATTGTAGACTTAACGTGCAGCTCCTTCCCAGTATCAACGATTTTGCTGCAGATCCTTTGAGGTTCCTCCAGATGTCTCAACGAATGCCTCGATTTCTGAATTTCTTTAATAAATGCGTGGATTTTCCAAAAAGAAATAATAACTATTGCACATTAAGATGCGGAATCATGGCGTTCAGAAACCAAATAATTCAAAATAAATATTTTAAATAAGTTTCGTTTATGCTCTCTTATGTAATACGATGAGCTTGGCATACGCTTTATATACGCGATAATGAGAATGTCAAAGGAAATGAATGCTATGACTTAGTAAATTATTAAGTTAATCTGTTTTATTATGAAGAGCGTTACAATTAATTGAGTAAATGAGTTCCATCTATCTTTCAATAGTTTATTTGATGTATTCTTTTTGAATGGATTTTATACCTCAGTTCGAATGATTTTAACATATGAGCTTTATTGCCACTGCAAGTAAAACGATTTTATTTATTTGGTTTTGTTTTCAAATTTAAATCTATTCGGTCTACCTTGGTGTATGCTACTGAAACAACACTGGTTGAAGGGCTTGTGATATTCTATTTCTTTTGTAACTTCACTCCTCTCTCTCTCTCTCTCTTTCTCTCATTCTAGTATTGCTCTCGTTTCTACCAATTTAGTTCACAAATTTTTGTAACTTATTCAACTGTTAAAATATGTATGTCATTTTATTGTTTCGCAAATAGTAAAATAATAGCAACAAATACAACCAACAATATATGGTTGAAATAGTTTTCACCTCTTGCACCACACAGAAATGTATGCATACGTGTCTACGGATTTGCAATCTATACGCTTTCGTCATACACTATGCGAAATTTACTCAAACGCAGTTTGCAATTGCCCCATACATAGTCTGTACAATATATGCCACAATTATAAAATATAACACTCGGTACGTAACACATTTACACACCGCCTTGAAATAATATCCTAGAGTTAGTTATAGTATTTGAACACACTTACAAATGGAAATTTTTAGGGGCAGAATTTCGAGAAGAAAATTTGAAAATTCCTAGAAGCAATAAAGGCCGACTTTCACTTATAGGCAATTGGGTGGAATGGGGTTAATTGATTTTCTTCGAGTTGGAGCTTTCCAAAACTGGGAACTAAGACACATTCCGCAAATAAAATCGACGCCCTGTGCTTTCGATTTCTTTTGCAAACGGAGGCATTTCGATGAGAGTGTTATGGCAAATCAACCCAAATCACTTTCATCACATATGGAGTCTTATTCCAACTGCACAAAGGAACGTTAAAAGATATTTTGTGTTAAAGTTTACCTGAGATGTCTCCAAGGTTTGCTTAACAATTCAAGGCAATAAATAATCACATGACAAGGTATTTAGTTGTTTAGGTCTACTATGCTGCTTTAACAAGTCAACTCTTTTTTCGCCGTGCGAAGTGCATTCAAGGACAAGGAGAGCTTTGTGATAGAGAAACTTAAGTCATTGAATGTATAAAAAGATGTGTGCACGTCGCGGCAAATAGTAGCGCTAAAAAAGTACACCTAATGAACGGCAAGTCCAACTGTAACGTAGGGTCAATAAAATAGCTGCAAACAAATTGAAGAGTCCTACAAAAAGACGTCGTTACATACCGCAAGCTGTTGGCAATCAGTTTCCACGCCAAATTTCCAACAATTCCTTTAATATTCCTTCAATCACTCTTAGAGTAAAAAGACATTTAGTTTTATTGGCCTACCAAGTGTCGAGGTCTTTGTGCTTGGAAACAAAGAAGTAGTAAGTCAGCGTATGATGTCATGTCTTTCGTAGTACCGTATAGTTCGCTCAATCGCTATAGCTAGAAAGCTTCCAAAATCAATTTTGAACAGTCATTTAGACAATTGAAGGGAATAAGGGCAAGCGCAAGGGCATTTGCAAAGCAGCAAATTCAGCAGCTGTTCCAGAAGACGAAAGTCAATAATTGATGCCATTGTTGTCATCATTCCATTACTTTGAAAACACTGTCCCGGCGGGGAATAGTTAAGGCACTAAAAGAACTGTTAATAACGCAGAATATTGAATCCCTTAATAAATACTGTGCATAGAACCAAAGCTTACGATATCACGCGGTAAGATAAGTTCGATTCTGTTTTGTTGGCTTGACTGATAATAAAGCAGAAAACGTCGTTACTAGCAATCGTTACTCGAACTGAAGACAAGCTCAATAAGGATCATTCATTTTCCCTATTTATACAAATTGATTAGAGTTTTGCTGAACGTAGAATACTCAATAGAATCCTGATTTGTGTCAGTCGTCGCAACAGAAGAAGAAAAAATAACATAGACGACGACATTATTCTCATTCTCATCAAGTCAAAGAGGTGACCTTTTTGAGTATTCAGATTCAGTCGATTTGATAGATCCTATATATATATATATATATGTAGATAAATATATATATAGATAGATCCTGTATATATATATAGATAGATCCTATATATATATATATATAGAATTGGCTAAGAATTTCTTTGCAAAACAAAACCAAACGAACTATGAGACGACCTCTTACGGCCTCGACAAAGTCGTTTAAAGAATAAAAATTTCCTGCTTGGGAATCAACTCATTTAATTTATTCATAAGCGTGAAAAGTTATTTAACATATGGCGTTAATTTATAACATATAGCATAACTCACACAATTGTTTTAATCATTAACGAATATGTTGACCGATTTAGATTATTTGTATACTTGATATAGTGAGACTTGAATCTTTGGAATTATTCTACGAGATGAATATTTACGACCTACCAATCCCTGGGTGAACTAAATGCCTTTAACTGACTTAACACCTTCATAAGTATTACTTTGCTTAAAATTCAACTTCTAGATGGGATCTTATCGCTTCAAATACTGGTGGCTGAGCATTGGCAACTAAAAGTAATTTATTTAATAGTTAAAAAAAAAAATTGCTATTGAGATGAAACATTATTGAGTGTAACTGAATTTCGCAAAGTGTATTTAATGTGACATACAGTGGGTATGCCATACTTCCTTTTTCATTTAACAGTACTTCGTTTAAGTGCACAGCATATCCATATAAACAATACGGTTTGGCTTTTGTTAAGCTTTCATTGCTTATGCAGTATGCTGAAGGATGAGGTTATTTGTTTTGAGCGTAGGTAAGTCCTTTGCTATTGTATGTTATTGATGTTATTGAGCATTTTAATGACTTCCGCTTTAATGCATTTCACGCTGATAGTGTTCGCGTTATTATTGCATTCTTGTTTACGACACACTGTGAAATTTATTAGTTTCCATATTTTTTTTGGTTATATTATATTGTTAATGTATTGTGTGACGTGTTTGTTTATCTGTTATTTTCGGTGGTTTTTTTTTTTTTTTTTTTTCTTTTTCATTCGAAAATAAAATATTTTTTTTCATCTGCATGAGGAGAAATGAGCTTACGAAGAACGTAAGGGGTTTAGATTGTAAATACTTTAAGTATTTTATTTAGAATTTTTGATTGTTTTCAAATGTTTTCACATTTTTTACTTTATTTTAAAATATTGTAATTATTTAGTGAAGTTTACTTTAGTTTCACACAACATATATGTGAAGCATTTTCGATTAAGTTCAACTCTTAGATGATAAGATGAAATTATTGCAACATACTTTTAGGAGAAAACGCATTTATATGTGTTACTACTTTTTACTGTTAAATGGCCTTCTTTGCAAATTACTAGTTGTATGTGCTAAGTGATGTCCTTGCGGTTCCTAAACCAAGTATGCCAAGTATGTCCGGCAAATTCAAACCAAATTTACTTTTAAGAAATACCATGAATTCATTGAAAAGTATTTTAAATAAATAATTTGAGAAAAAATGCATACATGTGTGCGTTTGTCATTTCGAAATCGTAAACATCTTTCGAAAAATCTTAGCAAAATAGAATTCAACAAAACAAAATTCCATGGCTATTCATCGCCCACAAGGCAAAGTAATTCGTTCGCCTGTAAACAAATTGCTATCGTTTTTCCTATTCTTATATATTATCCTATATATATATATAAAGAATCATTTCGCATAACATCTCTTCCAATAGTCAGCTATTCCGTAACTCATAAAATCATATTTACTATAAAGATACTCCTATACGACTACTTACTATATTTACTATAAAGATTTAATTAATAAAATTTTATATTCCCTTAAGTAAGAAGTTCGTGACGTATTGCTCAACTCATGGCTTAAATCTGGACAGCACGAAAATTGATTCAAGATTTTGAAAAAGTTCGCTACGCTCTACAGTATGTCACTTCGAGAAAAGCGATCACGATTGCCTGGCCTGTAAAAAGACGCAGACAGCGTATTAATGGCAAAAATGCTTTATAAAAATTGTTAGCACGGATATGAGTGATGACGTCTCTGGGGAACTTAATATTGGCCAAACATACATTTTTGAACCGTTTACAGAAGACTGGATGTGAAAAAAAAAGAATTCGTGAAATTTCAATACCACATGAATTAACAGCGAAAAATTAATGATCGGAATTTTCATCTGTTGGGGAAAGAAATCAGAAGGAAGCGAAGAAGAGAAGGAGGGAAACAGATAGGGAAGTTGGCTGCAGCCTAGTGGGTGTGCTTTGTGTTTGCGAGAATTCGGAGAGAATTGACGATCGTGACGAGAAACTTGATTTCACGCTTTAGGACAACGAATGCGATGGAAGTGCACAATGGAGTTGAAATGTCCAGAATTTGTCAATAAGGAAGGCGACAATGTCATGATTTAGCATGATAATCGAGAAAGGTAAGCGGAAAATTTGAATGCTTCCATTTTACAGCATGAGTCCTGTTTCGACCAATAACCATACGTTTTGATCTTCGCAGACATATTTTAATAGTGTAGAGATGACTTTACGGCAGGCATGTTAAAATCTCTTGGCTCAGTTTTTCACTTAGTAATGCTAGAAATTCTTTAGTGGGGGCACATTGATTTTACCGGTGGCCTATCTGGATTACTAAACTTCGTTGAAAGTATAAGAAAAAATTGTTTGAGTTTTGGTGAAAATAAATCATGAATTTTTTTTTTTTAGTTCTGTTGTATAAGTGGAATAACAAGTTTGCGAAGCAACGAATTTGTTTGATCGAATTCAGTCAATAATATATTTTCTAAGATTACATTGGCCGATTGTGTCCTCAACGCTTAAATACGCACGATCCTATCTTTATTTTAGTAGTCATTGACCAAACATCCCGCTATTTGCAAGCTTTTCTGTTTCGCAATAGCCCCGGTTAGGAACTTAGCTAATAAATCAAAATGGCCTTATGGGAGTCTCGTCGTGGTTGTGTTTGGCGTAAATTGCGGGAAGAGCGCTAGTGCAATGTGGAGTTGCATGGTGACAGTGTTCCTGGACCAAAGTAAAAAAAGGTAAGCATCGCCTTCATGTTTCCTCATCGAGCATTCGGTGGCTGTTCACTTACGAGGCAATGTGTGACATTTTCTCATTCCGTGCCTCATCAGACACCAGTGGAAGAAAATTTTCACGTCAAGCGCCTATCCTAAAACTCCAAAGAGTTCTGCTCAACGGCATATCCCATTTAGCGCCATACTCGTCCGCAATGGGTTAAGTATGATTAACGCTTTTTCCTTTTCTGTCCATAAAGACAGAAACTTTGGCGCCCACTTGACTCAAATTTTGTTTTGATATAAAAATTCATTTATCAGTTAGTTGTTGCAAAAAATCATTGTTTCATTACAGTTTTTTCTTTTGGAGCGCTACACTTGAACTTGTCACTTCACTTACATAGATAATACGATTAGGTCAGTTATTCGTTACTTCCGCAAGTAAGAAAAAATTGTTTGGTGTTAAATTGCGATCCTAGGGCGAATCAAAGAATGCGAGCTTTTTTGTGAGCAATCATCAAAGGCTCCAAAAGGATCTTCAATTTTTAAATATGCTTAGCTAAATAAACGTAACTAGTTTGGGTGTCGACTTGAAAGATAATAGCGTGACCTTAATTCATGCTCTCGAATTTTTTTAATTTTTATTAACTTTTGATGATAAGAAATTCTCTATAGATTTTCTAAGTTTGGTAAAATTGTTATTAAAATTGTTTGTTCGCTTAAAAGTTTTTAAGCAAACGTTGCGTACCCTTAAATCAAACTATCAGTGAATTCTTTCTTTAAGTGTTAGCACGTGTCAAGCCTGAGACTTCATTGTGTAAACGGCAGAATGTGAGCAGATTTATATTTTTCGTTTCGATGCATGTGCTGGAAAAGTAGTGAAAAGTTTCGTTTTTTTTTTTTCCTTTTTTCCCTTTCTTTTGTAATCTCTTGTCAGTCCATATTCATAAGACACACACAACACACACGTTACACAATCATGTATTATTTATATCCTCATTACCGAGAAGCACGTACTTGCAGATTACTAAACAATCAGATTTAGAAATTAAGCAAGTGAAGTGTAAAAAAAAGGGGGGAAAAAAAATTCGAACGAACGAACATCCTCTGAAAGCTGCATAAATTTTGCGATCATTTCGTTCGAATCAGATACGAATAAATCGGTTTCTCGAGCTTAATAGTGAATATTGATATTAATTTTTTAATTTCTAGTCATCTTCGCATATATTTTTAATTGTAACATTGATCCTATAGTTGGTTCTCAGTGCATCTTTTCTTTTTTTTGTTCTTTAAGGCCAGAGCCGTTTCAATGCCTTTCGTTATTTTCTCACAGGTCTTTCAAATTATTCGTCTGTGGCATCAATAAATGCTTCGTTTCTCTACAACAACATTTTTGAAATTTGTAAACATATTAAGAGCAAAGGGGATCCGATCTGGTAAATATGATCGATGCTCCAGCCAGAGCGAAATAAAGAATACGATCCGTTAATATTATTTGTAAAATGCAAGGAAGTAGATGCGTTAGGTGTCTCTTATGAGCATCACAATTGCCACGAGATCATCACTTTTCACGCAAATTGATGTGATCGAGTCGAGCAAACGACAACAGAAAAACGCCAACAATAACTCGCTAAGATAATTACGTCGTCAGGCATTGTTCGGTCCAGGCATGCTGCAAGACCCATTTAGGGTGTCTTACATAAGGTACGATGTGCTATTTTATTTCCTATGTTTATTAGATATTGCTTCTTCTTATTACCACTCAATTCAACTGGCGCCCCCCCTTGGCCATTAAAATTTTTTTACGTTTTTATTTTTTGATCACTGATTTTGTGTTCCTCTCTGAGCGAAATATTTTACTTGATTCACTTTTTGTTATCATTTTCACGAGACGAAAATTGTATAAGTCTTTGATTAGCCGCCATGAACGCTGGTCCGACTTTGCGATGATTACAAGGGAAAAAAATGTTGTGAAAAATTCGGATAATGAATGTCAGTCAGTAATAAAGAGAAATGTGACGAAAGAGTCGCAGATGCAAGCACGTTACACATTTTCGACATACTGCCCTCACGTCAAAGCGTATGTTTTTCATTTGCACCCACTTATTTGAATTGTAATCAATAGCAAATAATTGAAGATAAATATCATGTTGTGTCAATTTCGATTTTAAGGTGCATTTGTATTTTTCATTAATTAATTTTATTAATTTATTATTTAGCCTTAATTAGCAATAATTAATGTGTAGCTTTTTTTTATCACGCTGTGTTTAGTTTTTATGTAGGCTTAGTGTCGCATTTTTTATTTCACATTACACATATTTACCTACAATGTATGGGTTGAAAATTCCCGAAATTATTTTTAAAAAGTGCTAATCATTAAATAATGCCCATCGAAATTTCGCCTCATATCGATAATTTGTTTACGAGCTGCAGTGACTTAATGGCATAACAACGGAGAAGTCCATAGTTCATGTGTTAGTTAATTGTTGCTTTTGGATGGGGAAAAATATTCTTCAAAGTTAATGCCTTGACTTGATAAGAGTGTTTTGTAAGCTTTTCTTCTTCATCGAAAACAACAATTTGTCGATGGTTTGACGACTTTAAACGATGACTCATATCGACCCCGATGATCTGATTACGTGAAAGAATATGAAAAAAATCCCAAAAATTTATTCTCGTTAATGGAAAAGTGAATTCGGGATAGATGGGGGATTGTAAAGATAATAAACGATAGCGTATTCAGTATTATGTTTGGAAGTTTCCAATCCAACTTTCTTCTTCTATCGCTTTTACATATTGTGTAACGAACACAGTTACAATGTCCATTACAATGGAAGTTTGAATTGCTGGCCCACTCATCTCATTCTTTATATCTGACTCTCAGCGATCATTACCTATTTGCAAATCTCAAATAGATGATGCCCTTGGAGGGAACCTTTGCCTTTGATCAAAAGTTGATGCCATTGAGGAAATTCAAGCGTATTTTGAGGCTTTTAACATAAATCGTTTAATAAAAACTGCCATAAAAATTTTGGTGAAGCAATGATTTGATTAAATTACTCTGAAAGGGGATCACGGTGATGAATAGCTTCGAATTTTCCAAAAAAAAAAAAAAAAAAAAGAAAACAAAATTATTTGGCCCCTTATGTAATTTATGTGATTTTATAGTAATATGTATAATTTATTATATTGCTTGCTTTTTTTTTTTTTTTTTAATACACCGAACCCTAAGCTGTCAGTTTGTGCAATAAAAATCATTTGTATAAATAAATATAAAAAGAAAAAGAGAAGAGATTATTTTACGAGATTATTGGTACATGTTAGTGATGATTTAAATGCATGAACTATAGACTATTCTCCGAAACTGTGGACATCTGTGGCTAACTTATTGCGTTATCCGTATAATTTCAACTAATCGAATGTCTCCGGTGTACGGTTATAAGAGGACGGCGCTACATTCCCACTTAGAGATACGGGACGGACCTTATATGTATGTATGCATGGCTATGGATAGAGAAAATTTTATATAACCTCGACAAAAATAGCCGTTTATACGGTTGTATATGGTTGTATATATTCTCTTCTTTTATTCACTTATTTACATGTATTTAAAAATGTTTTCATAAATTTTTTCAAAGATTCAATAACGTGCGAAAATTTCATCCGTGACAACATAATTGTAAAACTTTTCATAAATAAATTAAATAATAATTTTTACCAACGGGCGGGTATCTTTATGGGCACAAGCACACACACAAAAACACTCATACATATACGCATACGCATACATATATACGCATTCATATATGTATATACATATGTACATATGTACGTATACGCTTGTTTATGTATGCGTATGTGTGCTTAAGAGGCTTTTCGATTATATAAAAATGCAATATTAATAGCCTTTTAAAGGCTTTTTGCAGTAACCAATGCACACATTCAAACTTCTTTCCTTTTTTACAGTATTTTATGAATTTATAGAATTTTCAAGAGAGAAATTTCGCATAGGTAGCACCTTCGCTAAACCCTCTCTCATCACCCATGGTTACAAATATTGATTACATATTTTTTAATAGATTTGGATAATTTATTTGTATGTATGTAGTCGTGTAGGCTGGGATCGCGACTAAGAACTCAGTCTTCGCGGGTTCAAATCTAAAGTGCGGAAGAGTTTTCAATGGGGACGAGATATAATCTAAGCTATCCGACAGCCTTTAAATCTATGCTTTGTAACTTTATTTCGAAAATATATAAACAGTAAGTAAATAAATAAATATCTGGCACAATTTCTACATATTTTTCTATGTAAGTGTAACAATAAATTCCACCATTCATATAAGTCATCTTCACAAAGATTATCTCAATTTTTCAAATATTTATCGTATAACGCACCATTTATAACGCAAGAATCTCTAAAGGATTCATAAACGTACAGAATATTCAACCAATATATTAGCACATCTGTACGTGCACTAGAATGTGAAAATTATTTTAAGATTTTTCTTTTTCATCGTTGATAGTTTGCTTCGTCTAAATTGGTAAATAGTTTGATTAAACAATTTTGAAGGCTAACTTCAGTATTGGATGGAAATGTTTTCATTAGATTTGATCTCAGATGCATTATGTTGAGTACGTTGTACAGCATGAACAATTATAATATTTGTTCTGCATGCGTCTAAGTTTCGAGGGCCCTACATCCACAACCCTTGTATGTATGAATATATTAAACGGATTTATTTACATTTTGCATTTTTTTTTTCTTTTCTCAATTTGAATGGTATTCAATAAAAGTTGATGAAACTAAGTTGAGGATATGAAAAAATTCATTCCCAACTTTATATATATATATATATATATATATATTTGTTCCAAAATCAAAAAGTTATTTATTCTAGTGAAAAAAGTTAAATTGTTATCAAATAATACGAAAACTGTAATACCCGATTTTATATATTAGGTTGGGGAAAAAGAAATCCATTATTTCTTCTTTTGCTTCTTTTTGAATCCAGCTTTGAGTAAATGATTTAAAACTGTTTCATGGTCGATTTTTAGCTCCTGGGCGATGTTACGACTGCTAACACCGATCATTTCTCCGATTTTATCGACATTTTCGACGACCGGCCTACCTGTGCGAGGTGCATCTTCAACATCAAAAATTCCTGAACGGAATCTACGAAACCAAAATTG
>KK502400.1:2714863-2731728 GCA_000688735.1 Glossina austeni
CACGTACTCATTACTTATTAGTTGAGAGGAAGGCATGATTAACATTTTTCTATGGCTATATCACTTACGAGCTTGTCCGTTTGGACGCTTAAATGGCGATCCACCAAACAAAAAACAACAAAAGAATTTTTTTTAACTGCGAAATGTCACCTTTCCAACGAGCATAAATCTGAAATTGTTTGATCGTTACTTTACGAGAAATCTACCAGTGCAGCCATCTACCGAAAAAATAATGGATTTCTTTTTCCCCAACCTAATATCTTGTTTATGGTAAGGAACAAAACTTTTCATATTTGTTACTAAGTAAACGTTTTAAATGGAAAAGCAACCAGACGATTACCCTTAATGATAAATGATATCAACAAGGAAAAGATCATAAAGGTATGCTGATTAGTGAGCTCTTTGGATCCGTGTAATTTCATTACATTTTGATCACTTGTCCGTTAGCCCTATTAGTCCGAATAATGAAAAAACGATGACATTATGAATGGAAAGCACGTAAGTATATGATTTTTAGTAAGCGCTAATCTTTTAATCTGTTCGGGTATTCGAGCAATCCCATTACATTTTGATCAGTTGTCTATTAGCCCTCATAGTTAAAGCGATGAAAACGTATGACCTTATGAATGGAAAGAACATATATATGGGTTACTGAGTGCTAATCTTGTAAGGACTCGAATAGTCTTATCACACTCTTAAGTCCAAGTACTGACGAAATACGAATGGAAGAAATATAAGTGCCTGTGTGTTTGTTAGCGAGAGCTAATCTTCTGAGGATTTGGATAATTTCAGTACATTACGATTGATTGCTTGTAAGTACCATTAATGCGGGTTTTGATTGCATTCATAACGACGTATACGTAAAGGTGTAGGGCTTGATTAAGGACTTTGCCGAGAGGAAACTTCCTTCAGATGTTAGACAGGTTTTTAAACATCTATGAAAGCAATTTTTGTTTTAGGGATTACCCGAAAGTGAAAGTAAGAAATGAAAGTCTTCAAGGTATCGGCAGAAGCTGAGAAAACTACTTTTAATGAACTCTTATCTATGAAAAAGCTTCGTGTTACACTGTGGGCGTGTTCGTAAATAAATGAATAAAATGGGCAAAGTTTTGACCAAAATATTTTTTATGCTATTTTAGCGAATTGGATTCGTATGAATTCCGGACAATAAAAGAAAAATGGAGGAGATTCCTCCAGGTTTCAGAGTAGCTAGCTAGCAGCAAGCAAACGACGAAGCTTAAGCCAGCATATTTTTGCATAGCACAACGACAATCAAAAGACTTTCGAGAAAGGCGAAGATCACATTATGTTGTCGGATCATTCTATTAAGTTCAAGCAGATGAAAATAAACGATGTACCGGCTTACATAAGTAACAAAGTAACAGCAAAATTCAAATGTTGAAGATTTTCATAAGTTCATTATTTTTTCAATTATTTCATTTATTTCCTATTACCAGAAATGGATTTGGGTTGATGAAGTTTAGGTTAATTAAACATACCCGATCCAGAAGTGATGGATATTTTAAAGTCGTCTATAGATCGTCTGGTGCGAAAGTTATCAGAAAATTTGCGGACAGAGAAAGTTACTCAACGAATGAAATTACATAAGAAATTTATACTTATCCTTGACTCATAATGTCTTTTAGTACAACTTTAGAAAATCTTATAATTTTCGATTCGATATTGTTTTGTTATGAAGTTTTAACTCGAGTGAGTTGTGAGATAAGTCGCAAATTACGGACTGAAACACAGTGCAATTTACAACGTTTTCTCCGCCTTATTTCACTTTGAAAACTGAATGCAGTTGATTGTGGATATCACATCATATCGATTGAATGTCGGAAAAGAGCGATTTTTGGAAATTTTTAAAATATTTGAACTTAAGTAATAGAAAGTTTCTAAATTTTATAAAGTTGTTAAATTAAAAAAATTGATCCATAATTTTATGAGAATTTTGTAAAAACTTTTTTATAAAATTCTTATAACATTTCTGGAATGTTTTATCTTTACAACTCTTTCGTAGAATTCTTACAAATAGTTACGAGTTTTGTAAAATTTCCACTTTATCGCGTATAATAATTATAATAAATAAGTGATGAGTAATCAATTATATCCTGCTGTAGCCGAACCTTTCCTACGCACCACCTTTATATTGGAACAAAAAACAAAAACACAAAAATGAAATCTTGATATTCTATAATAACAGACAGGCATGACAGACACTGTAGGATCATCCATAGAAGATATGTGCAAATGCTTATCTTTATAGCCTTCATAGTTGGTACTTAACCGGCGTTTTTCTTTGCTTGTCAATAGGGCAGCGGTTCACAACTTATGTTCTCTTGTGGTCGCGTGCTTTAACCGATTTGGTGCATTCGTAATGCCAATCAGTATGCCAGTGCTTTCGATGTGTTTGCCAAACGTGAAACTAGCATCTTAAAAGTTGGAAGGACAGACATTTCCACAGACAGACAAATAGACGTCTCTAGATCGATTCAGAATTTAATATTAGTTAAAAATTTACATACTTTACAACATATCTGAAGCTTTCTTGCAAATACGGTTTCCGGCTTCTTATCAAAACAAACGCTATCTAAGAAGAAGAAGAATTATAAAAATTGAATTTTTATTGCTCTGATCTGGCTTTGTATGCCCACAACTCGAAGAAAAGGGAAGCATTACTTTTAGCCTTCTGTTTGCAATATCGACAAATCTTGGATCTTAGAGATCAATGCACTTTTGATTAGTGCGGCATTTTGAGACGATTTGCTTATATTCGTCTGCTCATTGCAGAAATTTTCAAAGACATCGCAATTGAAACTATTTCAGTTTTAATTCGAAGCAATTGATTCAATTTGAAAATGCATGCGGTTTGATCGGAAAAGTGTTCACAATACTTGAAAAAGTGAACCTATACATAGGCCTAAAGATGTTCATTATTATTAATGCATGTTAGTGTGGGTGCTAAATCCAAGTATTACTTAAAATTAATGATTAGAGCCGCTTGTAGGAACAAAGAGAATGATGCGCTCACAGTGTCACTAAGCGATTTGTACTTAACAAAAACCATTAATACGGTAAATATTTAACATTCGCTTCCCGCAAGTCCCACAGTTCACTTATCACATACCCTAGTAGAAAAGCAAACCCATTTATAGTCTGCTTTATTGCGTCCGAATATTCGACATGGAAGCAAAACAAGGGTATGAGTTCAAAATGATTAGCTTTCTAGGTTTTCTTATTCGTTATTCCTAGGAGATGATTGTCACGTCTGCCGGTGACCCTACAGTAAAAATCAGCCTCGTCTGCCCAATTTTGTAAAGTATGGAATATTAAATTTCTTCTTCTTTTTTTAATAAAGGGTGGGAGGTGAGTATGAAACAAATTCGATCACAGACGAATGCAATTTTCTTGCTGATCTTCACTTAATTTTGATTTTTATTTACCACTTATTTATTTTATTGCTTGCGTCCTGGGGCTCTGAAAGCAATTAAATTTATTTTTCACACATCGTTTTAAAATTTGTCGTTTGTTTTTCTCTGTGCAGTTATTACTATTGTTATGATTATTATTTGATTGAATTTTAATTCATCTTTGCTATGTTTGATAGCATTATTATTAATGATGGATTACTTTGACAATTCAACGTTCACATCTACGCCATATATCCACAACTATAGCCATTAAGGATAAATTAAATTGCAGGTAATATTTTATTTTTATTTATTGATTTGCTTAAAAATCAAAAAAAAAAAAAAATAAATAAATAAATAAATAAGAAAAAAAAAACAGGAATTTAAAAAGTGAAATATTTTAATTTACAAAAAGATTTTTTATTTGTTTTTATTTATATTTTTATTTTTATTTTTTTGTTGTTGTTAATATTGATATTAAATCAATTATGACTAACCGATAACAGTTATGAACTATTTTATTCATACTTACATGGTATGGCTGATGTTGAGTCATGCGGATCCGGTTGATATCCTTCCTTAGGGAAATAATCAATTTTTATACAATTGTATGTCTCAACTCCTGATTGTTGTTATTCACGGGAATTTCATGTATTGTTGAACATATACAGGACAGTTCGTTATTTACAATATTGTTGAAATGACATACAGATGTTAAGTAGTTGAAAAAACGTTGAAAAACGGTTTGCAGATGTTGTCAGCCATTGCATGTATAGAAATACAGAGTAAATAATAGCTAGTGATTATTATGATAATGTTGATATTAAGCAGGGAATACGTTCATCACTTATTCATAATTACAGACGTACAATTCATTTTTATGTTCATAATCATAGACATGCCGTTTACGCGGATTTTATCAGTCACTTTGTTCTAGATTATCTTAAGATTCGAAGTAAATTGGGCGCTTAATTCTGAATAGCAGTTCTGCGCTATCATTGTACTCAACTCAAAACTCAAATTCTCTGCACATTTACTATTTTACTCATATATGAGTTAAGGGAATTCTCTTGAAACATATATTTACTATAAAAAATCGTAATACCGTACCAAATATTATATATATATATATACAAATAAAATAGAACAAAATTGAACTTACAAACTGAAAACAAGTCAAGAAGCTATAGTCGGGCACGGCCGACCATTAGATGTCCTTCGTACATCACTTCGCCTAATAAGTCATTCATTGATTTTCTTAATAAAATTCCAAAAATTGTAGATAACTTTTATGTAAATGCGCGATTTTTGTGAAAATCCTCATATTAGAGTACACTCAAGGGTCAAAGTGGTGTAAATTTAGCAAACTTAATTTATTTGTCAAAGATTTCACTATTTTCCAGATGGTCCCGTCATAACAAACCACTAATTAGAGTTTGTCGTCGTAGAAGAATTTGCTTTCATGAAAGCTCTATGCGGGCGGTTCTAAAAAATAGACCTATCTGATCTCAATGTCCTATAGTTAATTTACTAAGAACAAGTTTTCATTGTAAACTATTAAAAATTAGATCTTTTTGGCCTTATTTGTCATTAGAAAGCTTATTGGAAATGGGACCCAAAAACTAGGCTTACGTGGCCCAAATTCGGTAAAGTTAATTTTTATATCAAATTATTATTATGGATGAATGTTCATGAAGTCATATAAAGATTTAGTTTCCATAGGAGCGGTTATATGGCAAAGCGTTCTAAAAATTGCCCCATCCAATCTAGAATTTTCGCACCAACTTATTATAGAATGTCGAAATATTATTATTAAGCGACTTTTGTCGCGAAATTCTAACAGTTATACTAGTTTTTCATATAACAATTTATCGAAAGAAGGCGTTATTTGGTTAGTAGACAAAAAAGTGGACCGATCCGAAATATTTTCAATAGCGTTCGTCCTTCGGTCAAAACTTATTAGTGAACCAAATCTCATTAAATATCTCCAAAGTTGTGACCTTTCGGTTGAACACACGGTTATGAGACGTATAGAGGGGCAGACGAGCTTAAGCCAAATTAAGAAAGTGATTCGGAATCGATCGGTGTACTAGAAGATATTAATCTATATCAAGCCCTTGTGGGCGTCACAAACATGCGTCCAACCCTGTTATATTCTTGTATCGCAAATAGTGTAAGGTGTGACAAGAATTCAATTTGGAAAGCTTCTATACAAAGTACTCCGGGTTCAAGGTCAGCATTAGCGTGTAACTGAATTTAATTATTTTGAATAACAATAAAAATGTATTTTATTTTTGTTAATTTTCAGTACTATTTTAATATAATTTGTAGCGGCTTATACGGATATATAATATCAGGTTTTTAAACGTGTTGCAACTGGATTTGTGGACTAATCACCATATTTCCAAACACAATCTGTAAACTTGCTCATATCAATTTTTTTAAAGGATTAATTTGTTACGTGGAATGCTAACTAAAAACCTAAAAAATTTATTGATTTGTTAACCCATGTGGTACACCACCGTAAGTTGCATACATAATTCATTAATATCATTATATCATTACATCATTAAAAAACCCTAAACGCAAGGAAGGGACAAAAACGTGCAAAACGTGCATTTGCGAACTCATATCTCTAGCAAGAAGCTGATGCGTCTTAACTACGGAGTAGCTGCACTGAATTTTTAAAACTTCGATTTTAGAATTGAAAAAGAAAAAAAAATTCAAATAATTGAAACAAACTTATAAAGGCTTCGTTACAACAACCTAGTATTGTTCATGTAAATAAGTTTACACGTTAAACTCTTCCATCGTTATACCTGCTGCCTAAGGCGGCATTGTAAACGATGTTGAAGCAGTGACAAATGACTGAAGAAAACATACAACAAGTGCTCGAATTAAAGGCTGTAAGGCGACAAGCCTCAACTGCATTAACAAACATGTTGGAACTCAAACTAACAACCACAACACCACTTTCAAACCATTTCGCAGTGCCAGAATGACGTTAAGAAGATGTGGCTAAACGAAACAAAGTAGTATAATGAGAGTACAATAAAACACAGATTAAAATTTTATGACTAAGAAAGCAAGAGTTTTGTTGTCCTAGACTTTGCATATCGTATTATCGAATCTATAAATGATAAAAGAAGTGCAACATTTTGAATCATTTTTTCAGTTGAAAAAAGCGTTTATTGTGGAAAATTGATATATAGAATATATATATTAATCAGAACAGTTTCCCATCATTTTCTACAACATTTTACAATATTTTTGGCAACATCGCGATATTGTGTCGAAACAACTTATATTGGTTTGGCAGCGATCCACCCACCGACCTATTTTCGCAATTGTTCAACTTTGCGAACCCCCAAGCCAGCTAAGCCATGCTGCACCGATTCGGACAAGTGATAATCAGGAGGCGCCATGTCTGTTGACTTAGCTGGGTGTGGCAGAACTTTCCATTCGAGCTACAACAATGTATCCTGGGCAACTCTGGCAACAAGTGCCCAAAATGGCATTTTCAGGCAACCTTTGAATCCAAAACCGGCAATTGAACTATGATGTCGCAGCATCACCATAATCCTCTAAACGTGTTTGGTGGGCTTCTGCAGCAGATTTCTTCACATGAAAAAGGAAAGTAATGAATTTGGAAGAAGTAGAATTTTGAGCGCTCCATAATCAGCGTCGGCGTACACTGAATAAACCAAAAACATTAAGTTGGAAAACTGTTATTTTATGTGGAGAAAGGGCCATCGAAAATCATCGAATTGAACCGCTCTGTACACTGGCATTTCCCATTCCTTTATCATTTTTACCTCTAGAAGTCGCCGATCAAATTTTTTGCATACACCTAATAAATCAATTTGACACAGACTTTTTTCCCAGCACTTGCAAATCTTAACTACCAGGCTCTCGGTGATCGGTTTTACATCATTAATAGACATTTACTAAAAAGGGAACAAACCATAGTCGGCCGTGGGAACATTCTGGCTATGCAGTGAATGGATCAAAAATTCCAAGTCAAGCTTTCATAATTTCTTTTAGAATCATTACAAATGCGTGAGATCTGTCAATGTCGTAATGAAAGGCTACGCTCTTCCTCTCAGTTCTATACGCTTTAGCGCAATTGTTCTAATCGGATTAGTTGTTGTGTAGCGTTATTGCTTCGATCCATTTTATTTCATTTTACTTATTGTTGTTTAGCTAGTTTAGGTTAACTTATGCCAGCTTTGCGTATTACAAAACAATTTACCCCATTTCTGTTAACCTAGTTTAGCAATATCTTCAATAATTTCCTTCAATAACTTCCATTATGCATTAACATCGAGTTATCAGATACACTAGCATAAGCACAAGTACGTTTACCTATGCGCAATGGCCAAAAGATCAGTAGTCAGTAAGAAATCGTCAATAAAACGAAACACAACAAGATGAATAAACGTTAGCAACTAATTTGTCGTGTTTCACTACAGTTGACACTCGAGTGACGAAACTTCCGATGCACGCTTCCCTTCCGATCTTAATAAAAACTCAAAGCATTACCGATCACAAAGCATACTGTGTCCCCGATTTAGGCTTTGCCTGGTATCCGAATACTGGGGACTATTTTTGTATGCCACGCCTACTGCAAATAATTCAAAATCGCTATTTCTTGCCTAGCGTCTAGTTCCGTAGCCATACCATACGATAATTGTTTCTGAATTTTTTTAAAAAATTTCATCCATTTTATTAACGATGGGTTTACCATAAAAATTTCCAGAGCGGAAAAAATGCCTTGCAGTATACATTTGCATCCATTTAAAATTCACTCCACACACAAGACGAAGATGGGCCATCATTCCGCTAGAGTTTGATAACTAAAAGTAGTAAGCAGTTGTTGAAGAAGAATATTTTGTGTACTTTAAAGTTGGTGAGGCTGCGGATATCATCGTTGGGTATCCGAAATTCGGTTCACATGTATGTATAGCATTCTTTTCAATCATTCAACAAATAAATAGCGTCTGTTTATATATAGTCATAAGCATCTCAGATGTCTCATTAAAAATGATATCAAAGATCTCATTAAAAAGCTGCGAAATGTGTGTTTCCTATATGCGTGCATTTTGAATAATTTTAAATTTATACGAAACAAATATACGTACATTTGTCTTAATTCAATAATGTGTATAAACATTTCCTTTACCGCATATAAAGAAAATTTATTTCGTTCATATCATATTTGTACGACGTGACGATGATGATGATGATGATAGAATAACCTTAACCTCAATTCTTTATAAAAGTCCTATTCACATATCGTGCACGTGTACTCTTTATAAATGTAAAGAAGAAGAAAAAAGGTTTTTGAAATTTTTCGTTTTCGTTTTTTTTTTTTGTTTTTGTTTTTTCCAATTTATGAACTACTCGGTATTGCTTTGCTTTTTAAGTTTAGGTTCAATGGTTTTCCACATACTTTCGTTACGTGCGTATACAAGCAGTTATTCATCGGTTGCTTTCTTTTTCTTTTTCTTCTTGTTTTTTTTTTTTTTTTTGCTTCGAGTATTTACAGCATACACATTTCGAGTTGCGAGGAACTAAAACTTTACGTTTGACGTTTTTATTATTATTTTTTCGCAGTTATTGCTTGGGTGCATGGAAAAACTTTAAATATTCTTTGCTGTCGTCGTATAAGTAATAAGAAAGTTTTTCGCTAACAAAGTTCATTTTGTTGTTATGTTAATATTTACTGAGTTACTCTTTGTTGTTTATGAGTGCGGTTTAATAAGTTTATTGTGCTGTTTGCAACTCACTACATAAAATCTCTTATGCTTTATAAATTTTTAAAGCATTGAAAAAATTAATTTCAATGCCCAGTTTTGGATCAGGCTATAATGTCTTCTATGAATTTCATTATCATCGAATGCTCCTGATCTTCGATTGAAAAATTCATTTTTCTTCGATTTTTTAAGTAAGAGGCATTTCATATTCGATGTATGTGTACTTGATTTGCTTGGTTTTTTACAAAATGATTTCTTAGTTTGCTGTTATTGTTTTGTGCACTGTTTGAAGGATTTCTGCTTTAGTATATTATGAAAGGCTGAAAGTAAGGGAAACGAACCGACCATGAAGGCAGAAAAATGTGCTTAAAAAGCATTTAACTGAATTGCTTAATAAAACTGTGATTCATAACATTTTATTCGATAATAAGGTTTAATCCTGAAGGTAAACTGCTTTTCACTCAAGGTGAAATTATTGACTTCAATAATTCAATTTGTCAAAAATTTTAATGCTCACTTTGCTTTTACAACGTTGACAACTACAATTAGCAGAGTATGAAGTCAAATCCAAGCGATTAATTTCAAAATATATTAAATAGATTTTTGTTAATTGACGGCTTTGTGCTCGGTTGATGAGATTCACATCTGTTTACGTCATTGTTTCCTTATCTGTTCTCTTAATTATGCTCATCATCGAGGACTGATACTGCATTTATTTTGTCAAAACGTTTGCAACACTCAGGCGAAAAGGTCATAGACCTAATAAAATATATTCATTGTTGATCAGTATCGAATTCTGAATCGATCTGGTCGGGCCCTCGGTGCAAATGTTTGCGCTGAACTTTTCACTATAAAGAAATCGCTTTCAAATTGGAAAAAACATTGGAAGCTCCTAGGAAGGCTTATACAGTAGAATGTAAAGTGAAAACAACTTTTGTTTGTAAAGACAAGAAAAAAAAAAAAGTCTCTTTCAAATTATTGCTTGAACTCCGAGAAAGACGATGGTAGTAGAGTAAAATTTATAAGCGCTGTCGTATAAGGACTCGAACCTGGATTTTCGCGGCATATGTCGGACGTCCTAACCCATAGACCATACAATAGTCAGCCTTAGTTGAACAAATCCTCTTGTAGTGTTTAAAGTGAAAGCGGAAGAAGAAGAGATGATGTCATATTTGACTGAATGACTAGTTTTAAGAGAGAGAAGAGACGAATTAAAATGCGTAAAGTACCTTTTACGTGGCTATACAAGAGGCTTGGGACGGTCAAGATTTGAACCAGTTAATTGCGTACGACTTGCATAGCACACGTCAATCCACGTTTTCAGTGTGCCTTTAGTGCGTTCAACGTGTACACATGTCATGTGAGATCTAAAATTGTGCGCAGCGATATAAAAAGGTGTGCTAAAAATCCCTTTTATATATAGAAATTATTGTTCGTGCAATGTAAGGAAATCAGAGGTTGTTCTTGATCGAAACAAATTGCTGGCGTGTGCAGAAGCAATGGCATAATTAGACCATATACACATCCAAGACAGTGTACGAAGAAACACTATAAGGAAACATTTATTCACTTCGTAGACATTATGTGTCTGCATTCGTACATGTCATGAAAATAAAAAAATGTATTTTGTTTCATTTTTCTTCTTTATGCATTTTGTTAGATTTCGACGATTTTTAATTATTCGCTTTTTATCTAATAATAATGGAAAGTTGTTCGTTTCGCTTTTAATTTCACTTAACATTTATTATGCGAGCATTTAAACCCGATAGTTTCTAAACGTTCAGGTGCTTGTTTTAGCTAATTAAACTAAAAATGTTATTCAAAAAAGAACTTCGTATACCCTGCACAACCTGCCGTTGACGGTATACTAAGTTTGTGCGAACATGTGTAATACGAGAAGGGCTTAGCATCGATCCACCGCTTATTAAACCGATCATTTCAGAATCACTTGTGGAATTGATCTACGCTTAACTGCCGCCTCTACTGGTGAAGTATCACAAGTAGGTAATCAATATGGGCCACTACTTCTACTTTAGAGACGGTAGAGACGGCCATCAAACACGTTAATATTTAGTGCTCCTCTTGATTTTTGAGCAACCAGAGCCACCATTAAAGTCCTTGTCAGCTACCGGGAGGCATCAACCCTTCGTGCAGCAGCTTTGCAAGCACCCACTCCCCGTGCACTAAAGAGCTGTAAGTTAGAATTTCATTGTTGAATATCTAGCAAATGTTTCCTACCGATTTTCATTGTCTGTGGAGAATTATAGAGATAGTAATGCCCTGCGCTCAGCTCTTCACCTTTGCTTGGCCTTTGGTCGCAACCTGTGCAAGGTATAAAAACTAATATTTATGATGGCTCTAATCATGACTTCTTTCCGTGATTGGTTAACTTGACCCGATCATTATTATATTTCTGATATTTTTTTTTTTTTTGCATTATAATGTTGATTGAAATTTATCTCTGTCTGAATGTAAAAATATCTTTAAATATTTTAATATATGATCCCTTTAGGGGTGCTTAATAATAAAAAATTCTCTTGATGGCAATTAATTTATCAAACATTAACTTATTTCAGCATTTTTACGAAACTGGCTGCTTCTCCCGGCAATGTATCTTAGCGTTATGGTTATGCTTGCGTGGCAATATTTAGATCCCCATACGTACGCATAGACTCCTATCTGTATATGTAGATGAGATGAGGTTACATTCATGCATAAAAGTATGTAAAGGAATGAAAAAGAAACTCATGTACACTTGATATTACATAAAAGTGTATCATAAAACATTTCAAAATAATGTTGATAATGATCATTAGCATCAAAACTGACACTTTAGTCTAAATTTCATGGCTGCATACATGGTGCGTATATATAAAAAGTCGGGTATATAAACAGGTAACCTAAGTAACATAACATAACATTTTACAACCGACCACTGTATGCCGTAACACTATATACATTTTCTTTTTGTGTTTTCATTTTCTTTTTTGCTTTCTGACTGCCCTGAAAAACATACGAAATGAGCATATATGCACAGGTCTGCGTAATAAATGTCTGTATATGTCTTACAGTCAGTCACTTCTTTAGTATCTTTATGAAAGCATTGCATTGCACGCGTGCACCGATATGCTTACATTGACTGTATCACATACACACACACACACACACACAGGTAATGGGAAAAGTCTACACTTACTTTTGGATTCTTATGAACATTTACGCAAATAACATATCACTTGGAAGCTATTCTTCGGTTATATAGATTTGATCTTAACATTTGACAGCAGATGCCATTAATACGTGCAGTGAAATTTTAATTTTTTATTGAAAATAATGCTTGATATCTGCTCAGTTTAGGAGAGTTTTTGTTTACTTACCCAGCTATCGGTTTCGATTGTATATTATCTTGGATATGCAAAATGGCGTCCAATACTTTCACAACATTTACAAATAACAATTATTTTGACATTCTAGTGGGTTTTTTAAAATTCGGAAGACATTCAATGTACACTCGATGCTGGAAACTGTAGATGAACGTTAGATTAGAGATTAAGTTACGTTGCTGCAGTGGTTTTAGTCTGTCTGTTGCGATGGACAGAGACACAGACGATACTATTTTGATTTTTTAATTTTATTAATTTAATTAATTAATTTAAAGCGGATTTAATGGAAGTGGACCTAAAGCCTAAAGCCTAGTGTCCAAAAAAGCAATTGTGAATTTTTCACCTCAACATTTTTATGATGAAAACTGAAAAAAATCTCTTTTAGATTGTTCTCAATATTCTCAGTGTTATTATAATGCTATGGCAACTCAAAAGTTACTAAATAAATTTTTTCTTATAATTTATAAAAATCTTTTGTCAGATTTCCTTTGCAACAATATATCTCCAGTTATGCACAGAATAAGATAAACATTTCTATAAAGCTAATATGGATTTATTATTAGTTTCACTGTAACCGAATCGCTTTGAGTCTTTGAGTGTCATTTGAATTTCATACTTAAATTGTTCGATGATGTCACACTGCATTTTCAAAATTTTTTTTTTTTCTTTTACTTCATTTTAAATTAACAAATACATTAAACACTAACACTAAGTTAGTTATGATGTGAAGATGAAGCCTTCCTGGTTTTCTAAGGATGAGCCCCACAGTCTCATAGTCAGAAAGGCATCGCATATCTTGGACAAAAAGAACTTAATGAACCCAAAGTTTAGGCCGGAGATATGCTAATGGACTGTCCATACTATTTGGGAACATTCGCCACAATATCATATATGATAATTTCTCGATGAGTCGGGCATTGAGCCAAAGTTTATGCAGAACTGTAATGCCTGGTGCAAGCACACTGCGGGTTGCAAAAATTAACCTATCGCCCGCAGAAACCTGAACGACGGAGATTAAGTCGACAACATTACGTTTATAATAAGATTTTTAACTTTTTGTACTAAAGCATGAGCGGTATATGCATTTTGTCAAAACGTTTGCAGCACTCGGAAGAAATACTTAGACGTGCATATATTCTTTATCAGCACAAAATTCTAAACCGATCTAAACAGATCCGTCCAGGTGTCCGCGTAATGGTGTTGTTAACAAATTCCGGATCGCAAAATTGAAGCTAACGCTCTCAGAATTGCAAAACCTTTAAAAGTTGTTGTGCACAGTTCGCTGTTAAAGATGGACTAAATTAGTCAATCGATATGCTGCAATACGCTGCAATATAAATTGAGTACATCTCTGCTTTCTCTGTTTCTGGCTAACCAGTTCTACACTACAATAAGTGCACGGTAAAAATTTCCACATGTATTCTACACAAGTGGATATAATAAACCACGCCCAATCAGTATTACAGAATATGCAAATTTGATTTTCTCATTATATTTTTAGTCTTTTTTTGGGATAAAGATGGTGGGATGGGTAATAAGATTGGTTCACAATCGAATATAATTTTCTTATCCGATTTTTTTTGGAGGATTTTTAATTTTTTTTTTTTTTAAATTCAAAATAATAAAATATATGATATGGATATAAAGTTTTATGTTTATGTATAGTTTGTGTTAATAAATAAATGGATGTAGACTGTCCAATACGTTCTGTCCAAGAGCTGACTGTGAGCCTGTGATGCTCAACCTGGTATGATTCGTTATAAAAACACGTGTGGCAATCAGGATCAAGGATTATAATGTTCTCATATGTAAGCCCGATAATTGAAAAAAAAAAATTGATCACTTGGTGATAGATGCGATACCGATAACAATCTTTTTCTACTTTTATGTGACTTAGGAATTAAAATTTTATTCAAAGAGAATTGCAGCGCAAAGTATCATCGATTTCTCTACAAAAGATAGTTCGTGACCGAAAGAATTGACGCTAGCCGCGCTTATAAGGTTTTCTAATCTTTTTATCGTTTTTTCACTAAGAACTATGAAACCTGCATTCATCTTCGAACGGGTCGTCAATGCTCACCATACGCATTATATTTAAGAAGTTGCTAAACTGTTTGAAAGTTTTCTTCTTTTTTGTTAAACTTTGCTACGCCAATAAGTTGATTGGAATCATTTTCATATTCTTTCCAGATCTTATGAACGTTTCGATATTTAAAATTTTATAGCGTCTACTGCCTCGTAATGCACGGGCAAGAAAACGGATTTTCTTGTTTCAATTTTTTAATCCTTGTGGGCGATATTTTTATGTACTGTCTGTAGCAACTAAAGATGCGCCTCAAGGATTTGAGAGAGAATTTATTATTGTTGAGCATCTTAAGACTCTGAGATCATTTAGCGATCGATAGGCTATCCGTCTATTCGTTATTTTGCGTTCTGTTATGGGAACGTTCATAAGATAAACAAGTAAGAAAATTATGTTTTTCTTTTTATTTCATTTACTTATTTCGAAATTTCGCTACTGCAGGCATTGATTGAGTTACATGATTGAGTTACATTTTCTCATTTTTTTACATGTACTATAAAACCACACATAGAGTAATTTTTGCCGTCATTGTTTTGTTTTGCAATTTATGTTGTCCTGTAGGCTTGTCCGTCTAATGATTTAGGTCGTCTTCAAAACCAAACTACGTCCATGCTATCGCGTTTCGAATTTTTTCCTCAAATTTAAAAACAAAATTTTAATCTTTGCGACTCGAATAGTGCTTACCACAAGCATTGCAAAGATGGACAGACGGACATGCCTAGATCAATTTAAAGTCTAATGTCAATTAAAAATATAGAGACTTTCTCAGTTGTATGAAGCGTCCTTTTCGGTGTACCGAAGTACCGGAGAAAAAATTTATGGGCGTTTTGTTCAATGCTTGCTTAAGACGAGCACAGACTTGGAGAAAGAAATCGAACAGCCTTTACGTCTGACGCGTTACTAATCGTTCAATGCAAAGTTCTGTGAAAGAAACGGATGGCATTTATCAGAAGAATAACTTCCGCATTAATGGATTTGCTGACTAGCGATCAAAATTGTAACATGAAAAGCAAAATAATTTACAAACGTTAATAGTTCAATAAGTAGTTCAACTAAAGTTTCTTTGTCTTAGGCGTGCTTTCTCTGAACTACCGAGAGACATTGGAGAGTAAAGTCTTGAATAGCGAAATCCGGTGTTCACTTTGGGGAACGTTTATTTCAAGGTGTTATTGAAAAGCAAATTTCCAGTTATTTAAAATAGAAATTTCTTACATACGCTTCTGAACTTGACAACCATTTAGTCTAAGCACATGTTGTGTAAAGTGAAGCTAAAATAAAATTTTAAAGCGGCAGACTTTTGCCGCTTACTGTAGATTTACATTAAAAATTCTTTAACATTTTCACACACACGAAAACATGTGTAGGCATAAGTGAGTCTTCACATGCATGTTCGTGTCAACCTGTATAGAAGTAAATTACACTAAAAAGTAAATTTAATGCATTCTATAACAAAAACATTTTTTTTCTGCCAGTCTATGTTTTTATTGCTGCTTTTCATGAACACACACACACACACACACACGCACACACATACAAACATGTGTATATATGTGTATGTATATATATGTGTTAATGTATATATATGTGTATATTTATATATATATACATATATATATTTATATATATATATACATCTATTTATACATCCATACAAACTATTTTTTTCACTGTTAGCTGTAATATAAGTCTAAAAATGTTATTTGTGTGCATGTATGCACACATATATAACTAATTTGTGTGTTTATTTTCATTTATTATTTTTTCATCTTCTTTACATGTGTCACCCACTGACGTGCTCACTCACTCACTCACAGACTCACTCACTCTCTCTCTCAATCCCTGCCTTGCTCACTCTCTCCCCCTTGTAATTTATATAAAAAATTCTCAGAAGCCATCAAGATTGAATGCTGGCTAATGTGTTGATGAATTAATGTTTAGAAACCGGAAGTATTATATGTGTTTTTATCTGCATATGCAAGCTTCGGTGTTTACCCAACAACGGCAACAACAAAGCATTTTTGTTGTTCCTTTTGAAAAATTGCTTATAAATCCAAGTATCTTGCATGCTTCAAAACTAAGCAAAATTTCCAATTTTTTCTCTTTTTCTTTTCCTTACTCACATCAGCATTAGAGTGACAGACAGACAGACAGATAGATAGAGAGAGAGAGATAGATAGATAGATAGATAGATAGATAGATAGATAGATAGAGAGAGAGAGAGAGAGAGAGA
>KK502400.1:2731828-2758199 GCA_000688735.1 Glossina austeni
AGAGAGAGAGAGAGAGAGAGAGAGAGAGAGAGAGAGAAATTGTTTGTATTTGCGTGGGTGTGCGATACATATTAATTTGATCATTTTATTTGTAAATTCAAGAAATATTTACTGGACCCTGTGCGCATTACAATACAAATTCTTAATTATCGCTTGTAATTTAACTCTGTTGCGGTTTACGTCCGTCCATTTCGCTCTTGTTAACAATTCTTAAACTGCAATTATAGCAAAGCTTACTTACCTTGAAGAACGGCTTGAGTCCGCTTTTGCAATAATTGTACTATCAAAAAAAAAAAGAGCCATAAGGGACATGGATGTGAAATTTAGTCTCAGCAAATGTTTCCGTACAAAAACGTTGCAACTTATATGCCTTAGGTAATGTTGCAAAAAGCAAGCATTCGAACACAATTACTTGCAAAGGTGATGAGTGTGCCAAATTCGTCCTAAGGCGGATATTTTCATATACATAAACATAAATATATATATATATATATGTATATATATATATATATGAAAATATATTTATATATATGTTTCTTTTTTGGGTTTTAGTTCTTTAAATTTTTTCTGGCACAAAACTGAAAATGCTTAACAAATACGTTCTGATGTGTATGTAGTGAAACACGCTCAACTGTATGGATGTAAGTGGAAGTTGTCTTCATCAAAAGGATGTTCATGAACTTATTTTGAGTTGTTTAGATATAAAAATGGAAAAAAATTACTTAAATTTTTCTTTTTTTTTTTTCTATTCTATTCTTTGTTAAGTAACTGATCATAACAAGAGTAGTAAGTGTTTTGTGAAAAATTGTTTTGTTACACATCCCTAATGTGCAAAGTAATAAAGTCGAATACGTTAAAAAGTAATTTGCAAATGTTCACTTAAAGAAGTGACTTAAAATTAGTTTTTATATAGACTTAAAACCATTGCTAATGAAGTCGTGCTTATTAAAATCGAAAAGTTCTTGGAAAAGAGTTATTCTTAAGAAAATAAGTTTTAAGGAAATTCATTATTACTATCGGCATCGTTCTATGCAAACAACATATCGGAGACAACAACAATTTAGCTAATTTGTCCGCATCTCAGTTAGTTAGTTAAAAATATTGTTAAGCAAAACTCTTTATTAAATGAACATAAAAAATATTTTATGTACAACAAAATATTTGTATAGAAAGTCTTATGATTCCGTTGAAAGATTTGTGTTCGTTTTTTCTTTTTTTTTGATATTCGATATCAGTTGAAAGCAAAATCACGCTTTGCATAACTTTGTTAGTAGATAACGGCTTACACATAGTAGAGAGAAAACATTTTCCGAAAGTTTTACTTTTTGATTCCTGTTAAAGAAAGTTTTTGAAGGCTGTTCTAAGGATTCGTGAAGGCCTACGCTTCATAACTACGATTGCGTAATTTAAAATCACATGTACAAAGAGGAGAAAAGATTACAAAATGGGAGAAATTAAATTTTCATGTTCTATGTCCTGTATCTGATGTTCTTTGTGGGTTGAAAACCCCATGGTTTCCGCCCATTTGCAGTCTTAAACTGCGACCAACGATTTCCAGTGTTTTTCCAAACTTAATTTCATTTTTGCGATCATGAGTGCATTTATCGCAGTAGCTAAGAACACATGGACAGATTGACTGATAAATATTCTTAGAGCGAATCAGTTTTGGTACTAATCAATAATGTGCGGCTTTTATAGTGTCTCTAGAGCTTCGTTCTGGATGCTGCAAATTTTTTGATAAAGGAACGAAATATCGGCCGATTATTTCTTTACACGCGCTCGAAGACCGCGCATAGATTGTAAATACAAATTCTTATCGTTGCGTCTGTTATAAGTAACGAGAATGAGGAGCAACCTTTTTATTTTTGAAAGCAGAGGTGGGCTCCAGTTATGCTGTGCTGTGCGCGTATCCTTTGACCGATGAAGCCCAAATTCAATAGCAATTCGCGCGTAAGGGCTTCCAATCTTTGTGGCAAATTTGAAGACGATAGGTGTGCTTTCGCGAGCAGAATATTTATCGCAGGCATTACACGGACAGACATAGATAGGCTTAAATCGGCTTAGGATTCCTTCTGGATGTTGCAAACGCCTTGAAGAAATTAACCCCACATTTTTCGGTGATGGGTATAAAAAACTTAAAAACCTTCTTATAGTCGTGATAGTGTCTACTCCAAATTGAGAACATCTTTGCTTTCCGTGTCTTTTTCGTCGCTGCTCATAAACTACAATAGAAACGAGATATAATCCCCCATTTTTGTTCTGAAAATAAAAAAAAATCAGGCGCGCCCATCCCGTATTATGGAGTAGAAAAATTTAGTTCTTTTCCTTTTTCTTAGTCGTTTTTAAGAAAGCGGTGATGGGTACAAAAGATTCGACCACAACCGAATATAATTTTCTTACTTGTTTCCAACAATCCTATATACTTGAAAATACCGGAAACTCTACGGCCGAATGGAAATTTAATTTATCTAACCAACACTTCTATTCTTAGTTTACTTAAACATTTCTACATTCGTTGGGGATCAGACTTTATTCAATCCATGTCCATGGGCGAATATTCTGTACTCACTCACACCATTTTATCCTAACAGAAAACTAGAAGAAAATTAAATTTCAATATTTTGTAATGTTCAATAGGCGTGGCAGATTTTTAAACATTTTTCCGTTACTTTCCCCTACCTGTCCATACTAACCTAGGTGTGAGAACATGCAAAATTTTTACCAATTTTGAAGCTGAGATATTACACCTTGCGATCGATATGCAAGCGTATAGGCATATATATATATATGACTAGATCGATTCAGAATTTGATACTAATCAAGAATTTATAAAACTTTTAGGGTATGTAGGGGTAGGTTTCGACAAAAGGAATCTGACGGTGGAAAAAAAAGCAATCGAAAAATTTCTAAAAGTCGCACGACGAACTGGGCCTGTGATGAAGAGCCATTCATACGGTTCACGAGGATCAAATATACTTTTTGTAAGTTTTATTTGTGTAATGCGTGTTATAATTCCATTGTAGTCATCTTTTGTACCGAACTTTTCCATGCTAAGCCATATTTCTTATTATATTTTGTGAGCAGCCAATCAAACGAAGCCTTCTATACATGTAGGCATCGTTGTGGCCTGAAAGGATTCGAGAGAGAAGAAAGAGGAAAAAGGGAAACAGTATTTGCAATAATATATTGCGCGATTGTTGTCATTCGCTAAGCTACTAATACAGGTGCAGAGATTAACAGACTTTAGAGGAGTGGGTTGACAAAGATATTCGATTAGATTGCATCAGCATCTTGTGCGAATAAAGCAAATGTTTTGCGGGGTCGGTTATGCATCCTTCTGTATATGTTATATACATATATGTGCATATATATATATATATATGTATATTTTGTTATATTTCTTTGCTATATTGATTAAGATTTTGTAAAAATTTCCGCGGCATATTTTTGGTTGCTGCACAGATAGAAAAAAAAAAAGAAGAAAAATAATGATAGAGAAGTTACTTTATCCCTGAATATTTTGGATGCAGAAATTATCTTTCTCGCAAGTTAAGAACATTCGTTCAACAGCCGCAATATAAGATTTTGTAAATGCTTAAAATGAAAACTAGCACATAATGAAACAGATAAATAAATAGAGAGAAAAAGAAAGGAGAGAAAACTTTATCAAACTCTTTGCTAACAAGTTTAGTGCAAGTAACCATGAAAAGAAATTAGTGAAATTCCATGAAAAATAAAACAGAACGAAAGGCAAAGAAAAACAAACTACATAGCATTCGCAGCATGAATTTAATTACGGACTTTTAAAGAACTTTCAGAATTTTCCAAAGATTTAATTGAGCACTGCTTACGGGATATTTAGAACTATGTCTAAAATACATAGTCAAATTAAATATACAAAACACTCATGCACTCACTCACTCACTCACTCACTCACTCACTCGTTCGCTCGCTCGCTCATTTATTCGCTTATCCACTTTAGACCGTAAGCGTTATAAAATGAAGAAAAAGAAAATAAAAATAAAAAAATTTTTCTTTTTATTTATTTATTTATTTTTTTTTATTATTTCTGTGCTATTTACTCTTTGAAATAAAGCAGGTGTTAAACTCAATTTTTATTGCACGCCATTTACTGCAATAATGATGATCGTCATAATGATGTTTCATTTAGTAAACTCGCATCAATTTTTATAGAAGAGAGCACTACTTATGCAACTGCACAACCGTAACTGTAACGGTAGCATTAACAACATTGTAGCTATTGGCACAACATCATTATCGACAACAAAAAGCAAGCAAGCTAACAAGCAAGCATACAAGCAAAGCATCGCAAAGCAACGAAGCAAGCAAGCAGGCAACGTAAACTATTCAGTTGAGTTTGTTGTGTCATAGTTTTTTGTTTAGTGTTTTTATATATTGTCGGTATCTACGTGCAAATGTTTGTGTTGAATGAAAATTTCCCATAAAACGGAAAAGGAAACTTAGAGCGGAAACAAATATTTGCCTGCCTATTAGCATAGCTTGAACGACATGATTTCTACTGTTGTACACATACAACTCATTGCATTTGCGAGGAGTTCAGGTACATATTAAGTAAATGTGGTTTATTTATCTCTATTTATATATATATGCATGAATATATGCATATTTATATATGTATATATATATATATATATATATATATATATATATACATTTATATATGCAGAATAGAAGCATTTCTTCTGTACTTGTTTATTTATTTAAGATTCCATGCAGTTTAGTTATGTTGAGTGTTGCTCCAGTGAAAGGCCCTTTAAACATCGACGAATACACACATTTTCTGGTTTACTTAATTTATAATGATATTTTTTTTCATTTCTTTTTTTTTTTTGTGCTTTACAATGTTGGTAAAGATAAAATTGTAGAGGAACGAAATGCAAATTCAGCTATTAGTAGACATTCACTGCATGCCGTCATATTTATTAGAGATGGGCGCGTACCAAGTTTCCTATCATGATACGCTGTAAATAAAAGTTAAATTGCGCACGTGATTCAACGAATTATCATAATTCACGATATATATATTTTTTCTTTTTTACTTCTATATATTTGGCGATTTTTTCTCCTCATTCTCCTTTAATCCAATATACAAATAACCCACACATCACTCCCGGGTGATCTAGAAGAGAGGAGAAGTATGATAAGAATTATTGAAAATTCGAAAAATGAAAGTCTTTACAAAGGCCGATCTTGTTTGAACTTTGCTGTCGATCATTCAGGCAATCTGTCGGAAAAGTCGGATGTTTTTTGCAGGACTACATAAGTATCTCCCCTTAGTTGATAGTCGTGATTATTCAAGTTCTTTATGCCACTACACATTTTCTCTGATTGGCGTTTAAATGTCTTTACAAGAAGTTTAATTGTTCGCGTTTGTAAGAATATCAGTAAAAGTGAATTTTAGTAAAAAAGAAAATGCAGATAACATGCTGCAGTGGGTAACGTTCAACGATTGGATATTAAACTGTAGGAAAATTAAACCAAATAGAAAACTGTGCCGTCGGGCAAGGCCGACCATTAGCTGATCTACATCACTTCGCCTAATACAAAAATTAAATGTTGTTTTCATGTGAAGGGGCGGATGGGACCCCTTACATGGGGTGATTTTCAAAACAAAAGTATTGTCATGGGCCCACTTTCACTATCGAATATTAAAGATTAGATCTTGCTGTCATATAAAGGTTTCTTTTTCATGGGAACTGTTACGTGGGAGTAACGGAAATAATTGGACCATCAATTTCAAATTTTTTCATATTCAATTCAATATAACGAGACATTATTACTCAGTGATTTGTTAAGGAGAAATTTTAAAAATTGCAAATATTTTCCATGTACTAAAAATAGTTCGAAAAATCTATTTTGAAAACCGTTCATGGCCAACACCTCTTCGCCAGTGTACTACTCATCAAAAAACACATCACATGGACTGACAGACGCTTAAGTTGATGCAGAACTTTCGTGATTACGAACCAATCGATATAATAAAGTGTCTTTACATGGCCACAAAGTATACTTTTTGGTGTTTCCTTACGAAAGTAAGCCAAGGATTTTATTAGGCGCAGTGGCATAGAGTATTTCGTAATCGAATTTGCCCAAAGATGACGTGCTTATTATATGCTTATCTCAATTTTGTTAATTATGAGTTTCTTAGCATAGCAAGGTTGTGGTGTGCGTCTTTGATTCATGCAAGTGAGGTTACATTTTCGAAATTCATTTAAAGGAAAACTAAGCAGAGTGAGTGGGTCTTTTTTGAAAATAAAAGTTGACTAAGTCATGTTGACGAAAGCAACTGATTGTGAGCACAAGAGTTTTTCTGGAAGATGAAAGATAATTATGAACTATCACCAATGGGGTAACAGAATAATTGAGTACAATACTGAGTTAGCAGGCAGTATGATTACTTGTAAGCTACATGCTGATGCATTAAATGTAGACGCTAGTTGGCTAGTGAGGAAGATGAAACAAAGTCTGCAGATTGGTTAAGTCGAAGTAAATTTGGGGATAGCAACGCTCTGTTAAGATAGGAGATGATGCGAAATTATTTATAAGCGACGCACAGTAAAGCAACGCATACGGAAATATTCTGCTCAATTAGAAGATAATGAAAAACTACAGTGAACTTACCCGTGTAAGAGAGTGTACGCAATTAGGTCTAGGGAAAAAGCAAACGGTGGTAAATCACTTGTAAGCGACACACGGGAGCCTCTCGAAATAATTGAATTAAAAAGTGTTATTGAGATGCTTACTATTTAAAATTTGATATAAATTTTCCAAAGTCTAATAAACCCGATTATAGCTAAAAATCACATAATTCATCTTTATTTTTAAATCGGGGATTGAAATCCAAAAAAGGAAAGAGAATAATATTAGTTATGGTTTGTAAAGAGAAGCAGATCGAATTAAACAATCAATGAATGATTTTAGGAAGGACTGGAAATATTGGCCATCCTGTTGCTCTAAGCATCGGAGCGTTGCTTGTTTATCATCCTAATCAATCTAGTTTTAGCAACATTTTTAATTAACTAATGAATTCATTGCATGTCATTACTAGAATAAAGCGACGTCGTTGTGCTTAAGTTTACCTTTAAACTTTTGAAGGTCCAGTCTATAAAAAGATGTAACGAAAGTTAAATTAAAATTTATATAATTACTTATAAAGGTATCTGCTTAAAAACATTATCAGTTAATTGAAACGATTGTGTTGTTTTTGCTCTTTGCTCTCTCTCTCTCTCTCTCTCTCTCTCTCTTTGTTGTTGAGTCGTAAGCTTCTTTCAACCATGACGTATGAAATGTGAAGAAGAAAATGGTAAAGTTTATCGAAAATTGCTGAACGAATGCTGGCCAATTTATTCGTTGCAGTATCATCCTCTTCAAGGCACTTAGAATCGTTTTATTGAATGAAAATTTGAAGAATGTGAACGAAATCGAAAAGGATCTTAAACGTTCAAATTTCTTCATTTCTAGATGTGTTTCAAAATATTTAAGTGTTTTTATTCTATTATGTGTGGATGTGCGCAACACCCAGAAGAACTTAGAAAATAGATCCAATTTTCAATACAACGATTTAGAATCACTTTTGAATTGATTTAAGCTTGTCTGTCTCTCTGTCCATCTGACTAACTTGCTTTCTTGTCTATAATCGACAGATCGCAATTTTTGAGATATTTTGATGAATTTCGGTCGGCTCAATTTTTCGACCATTTCCCGTACAATTCCTTATCTTAAAAAGCAGTTACATACTTGTAGGATGCTGTGGGCGATTTAGCAGTGAAACGTACGCACTATATTGCTTTCATTTGTTCCTTTTTTTGTTTTTAAAAATGTGAATACCTATTTTATTCCATAAACGCTATCTGATGAATAATAAGGGTTCGCCCACCCATTCTTATAATTACCCATTCTTATAATAAATGGCGCTTAACAACTTCTCAGCTTAAGAGGCCGATATTTGATGCTTCTATGCATACTTTCGGCGCTACGAGATCGACGTATGTTTTCACCTTTTTTTTTTGCAAGATTTAGATAAGTAACTCAGTTCTTTTAAATATATATTCGATCAGCAAAGTATCGCAATATAATAAATCATAAAAAATGTTTTAATTACTAAAAACTACTTTTTTGTAACAGCTGCTTCTGATAAATAAAATCCACTTTTAAGCAATACATGTGTTATTGAATGCTTAAAGAATGAATGAATAGATGAATGGTTTTGTAGACACATTTTTGGATCATCATCTGCGTGGAAAACTACATAAGTGAGGTCACTTTGCTCGAAGTTCCAATTTTAGCTGTAGGAGAATAAGTGAATTATTCAACGATTTCGATGCTTGGAAGATGATATATTAGGGGGACCCATAACTAATCAATTATTTTGCATTCATAGACAAAATGTTGTTTTAAAATGAAATTTTTATTTTTTAATCGCTTATGTAATCACCGTCGTTTGCGATGATTTCTTGCCATCGTTCCTGCAAAAGTTCAACCCCTCTCTTGAAAAAGTGGGGTGGGCGTGCCTTATAATATAACTCAAGGTGCGTTTGGACATCGGATAAGAAATTAAAATTTTTATTTCGTAACGGATGGTCCAGTGACGTGTACAGATGGTAGTCCGACGGTGCTAGGTCTGGAGAGTATGGACGATGCGGTAGAAGTTCCCAGTCTAACTGCTTAATTTTCTCTTGAGTAATCTTCACTGCATGAGGACGGGCATTATCTTATTATCTTTTCTGTTCACTAAAGCTGGTCTTTTTTCTATGAATGCGGACTGTAACCGTTGTAATTGTTGACAATCCAGGTTAGCAGTAACTGTCTCCCCAGGTTTCAATAATTCGTACTGCACTATACCGGAACAATCCCACCAAATACACAATAACACCTTCCTCAGGGATAGGGTTGGTTTAGGGGTGGGAAGAGGTCTCCGGTTTGCAGACAACCATTGTTTCGATCGTTTTATGTTGTTATAAAGGATCCATTTTTCATCTCCAGTTACGATCCTAGACAAAAATCGATCTCTGCTTAGTCTGGTGAGTGCGGAATTAGAAATTGTTCGCCGAAGATTTTTACTGGCCTCAGACAACAAGTGTGGAATCCATTTACCTTGTCTTTGTACCTTGCCAATTTTTTTTAAATGCCTTTGTACGGTGGACCAGGTAGACCCAAGGCTTCTTGTTAGTTCCTGTGTAGTTAACCTTGGATCGGACTCCACTAGAGATTTTAAGGCGTCGTTATAATTGAAATAAAATAATTGATTAGTTATGGATCCCCCTAATAATGCTAGTTAAAAAGATTTCAACTTTCCGGAGTTGGGCGGGCTCTCTGGAAGACCTTCTATTTCAAGAACATCAAGGAAAATACAAGTAAGAATACTGCAACTAATATTTATAAGCTATTTTTATGTGAATGCAAAATTTTCAAGAAGGACCCCATTTTATAGAACACACTAAACGTCAACGAGGTTTAAATTTAGCAAACTTAGTTTACTTGTCAAACATTTTATAATTTTTCAGTTTTTTCCATCATAAGAAACCACAAATTAGGTTTTGTTGCGGTAGAAGAGTTTGGTTTTATGAAAGACATAATATAGGGTGCGGTCTAAAAAACAGAGCTATCTCATCCGAATTTCCTGTAGCTAATTTACTAAGGGCATATATTCACTTAAAATATTAAAAATTAGATCTTTTTGGCACACAAAGCCTTATTTTTTATTAGAATCCTTATATGGATATGAGATCAAATAAACCTATGTGGACCTACGTGGTCTAAATAAGTAAGGTTCATATCTTTGCCAAATTATTATTATGAACGAATTTTCATCAACAAGTAATCAAAATTATTATATTCTATAAACATTTCATTTCGTTTGGAACGGTTTTATGACAAGTAGTTCAAAAAATTACCTCATTGCAAGGTTTAAACACCAATTTAGGATAGCGAAATACTCTCGCAAAGGGATTTTTGCCGCGAATTTTAATAATTACAATATTTTTTCTCATAACAACTTATCCAAGTAAGGCGTTATGTAAAGAGTCGTCGAAAAAGTGGTTCGATTCGAACTATTCTCAATAGCGCCCGTCCTTGAGTAAAAACATTTCATCAAAATATCTCCAAAATTGTGACGTGCTGGTTGAACGCAAGAGTAGATGGACAGGCATCAGACGGACAGACGGACAGACGGACAGACGGACAGACAAACTTAGATCGAATGATTGGTAATCAGAAAATGAATCATTTTCCCACTTAAGGGCTCTAATAAAATATGGGTCTTGTAGGTGTTACGTACTCCCGCCCAAATTTAATATATTCCGTACCACGAGTGCTGTAATTACTAATGAACTCCCTAAAAATGTTAATTAATCTTATAATTTACTTCCCTTCAACTTATTGCTGTTTCCAAAATTTTATTTTATTTTTGTCAAGCCCATGCCGAGGAAATGAACTTGAGCGACCGATCAAAGAGTGCTTTGGCGATAACAATTAAGCAAAATTTTTTGGGCATCCTCTGATACCTTTTTTAAGAAAAAAGACAAAAATTTATAGGCGTTTTCGATTTATTTGATTTTATATACACAAATATTAATTTCGGAATCAAATGAGTTTATGGGAAATCTATCTGTCGTGTAAAATGGGGGATAGGTGTGTTATTCAATACATGATACATGTATCATATATTGAACGGTGTTAGTGAAGGCGTTTTAGTAACTTTCCAAACTGAATGTTAAATATTAGTGATGTGAAGAATTTTTCTTAACAGCAAACTCAAGCCCATCGTCATCTCTAAAATTGTTCTGACAAAACTAAAACGCAATGCGTCTTTTAAGCTAAATGATGAAATTGAGTATAGAATGGCGCGATTTACCAATCAAAAGTTCAATTAAACATCGCAATACACAATGAATTATTGCATATTCAAAAACATACACACAGACACACAGAGGCAGATAGACGTACATCATTATGTATGCATTTATATCCGTAGCAATGAATTATTGATTAAAGACTAATGTTCATTACTTCACGCGCTCATATTTCACAAGAATCATAAATTATATATATTATAAGAGAAGGTTGTTGTTGTTGTTCAAGTTTAACAACAAAATGTTGGATTGAACGGTTATACCATTCCTTTCCATTTCCATAATGGCCTTCCATATACAATGAAGAAGTGGTATGTTCCTCACACAGACATAATTTCTGCATCAAGTAATAAATGCAAAAAGAGATTAATGGGAACTAATGATTACGGATGTATATATATATTGAAGAGGAATAAAAAACACAATTCTCTTATTGGGCACTAATTAAGATATAAATTACGTACATCCTAAGTCGAATTTGGAATATCCATCACTTTGTAGATATGACTATGACTTATCTATACGAGAATCGTAAATCGTCTTTAATTAGCACTTGATTCTATTTCAGTTTAAATGACTGCAAGGCGAATACATTTGAAAGCTTTGAAAAACTTATGATAATTGAAAATGTAAAATGTGCTAGAAAAGATAAACTTGCATGGGCCGACAAAGTGCATCTGGCATATGCACTTCAAAAAGAACGATTCATTTCACATCAAAAATAATTTGTAGATACAAGAGAGAGGCGTATGACGTTAATTGACTGCTGACGTGTGCATGGAAGGATTTTAAACTCTATTTAATTGCTCTTGTGCCTTAATATTTTGCAGTGGATTAGACGTGAGTAAGTCCGCTCTTTTTGTATAACAGCGATGGGTCAGCGAAATACAAAAGTACATTAGATGGGAGTCAATGGGACGAAGAAGCTTTTATATGGCAAAAAGATTGTGGCAAGTAGTCCTGGGAATATATCTCCAAATGAATATTATTTTGGGTATAAAAATGCAAGAGACGCAAACACGTCAATTGAGTAAAAAAATCCGTCAGAGGCAAATGAAAAATTCTTTTTCTATCGGAATAAGGATTAGCCGAAAAGAGAGATTTGATATACGAAATTTTGACCCGATTTGCGGATCGTTCCATTTCTACCGCTCGACAAATTATAATCAACATGAAGGGGACTTCGTGGAAAGTTTATTGCATTTTGAGTCAACAGTTATGCTTGGCTTATCGTACTCAAATGAATTCTATGGATTTGCCAGTCACCTACATATGAGCCGTTTATTTTAAAAGTGGACCAAGTCGATTTTTTGTTTTTGATAGATATTTGAAGATTCGCATTACGATAATTTTAAGCAGATGGGTACAGATTTAGAGACATCTCTGCTCTTGTATTTTACGGTATTAGAGAATGTGAGTTTATTATCCAATAGTGTCTATGTCTAGTTTCTAAAAATACGAAGCTGGTATTGTACCTAACTGGACTTGGTGCAATTTTAAAACTAATGAGTTTTTGCTAACGTTAATTAAAGGTTAAATAATTGAGTTGCTTCAACTTTTCCTTTTTTAGTAATGAAAATAAAATACTCTTCAATTGTATGCAAATATTTAGTATTCCTGGCAAATATATGCAAGGAATTGGTTTTTCGAATTGTCCTTTCTATCGTACTAAAGTCGCCATTGCTTGGTAAAAATGATTGTCACTGAACTGAATCATTTTCATCCGCATTAAGGCTAATTTTATGGCTCCATTTTGGCCAGAGTACAAAACGCTAATGCCATTTTTAAATGAAAGAATGACCAGATACGTGCAATCACCTATAGAAAATTTTAAAGAAAAACGCTTTTTGAAACATTACATGCTTCGTGAGAACCAGCGAAAGCTAAAATAACTCAAAGCGACGTACTCTGTAGTTCTAGTATTAAAATACGTATACGTAAAGAGAAAAAAATAATTTGCATCCATTGTTAATGATAGGTAGGCTCGCAAGCAATTGATTTGTGCGCAAACAGTCGTATTCGTTAACTAAAACTGAATCGCTGCAAGTAAGTGAAAATATTATCTGCGTGCTTGGGAAGAAAAAAAATTACTTTTGATATTTACACGTTAACGAAAGATACTTTTAAGCAGATGAGCGGAAAATGACACTTAATTGATTTAAATTCAAAAAGTTGGCTTCACAACAAGAAATCAAATGGTCGAGGGTACGTGAAAATATCATCGGTATGTTTGCTTTAAAAAAAAAAATAAATAAAAAAAATACTTTTACATGTTAATGGCAATTACTTCCAATCGTATATATTGAGACGTTTATTTTGAAAGTAGGGCAAGTCTAGCTTTGAAAAAAATGAAAATAATGACAACTATAGATAAATCTTTTTATCTGCAGGTAATTTATAGTCAAAAGAAAAACAAAAAAAACAAATCAGATATGCGTGGTCGGGATCAAAATTGTTCTGACAGTTTAACAAATACGACCAAAGCTAACGGTTAAATTATTGACTTTGTATGCAAATCTCATTTTAAATTTATTAAGAGATTTTTGATGCGATCACTGTTGTCTTCCTTGATATAATTTGTGTAAATGCCTTTTTTTTGTACTCTCTGATTACAATTATAATTATTAGAGACATGGTTTACCGCTACATGTTGTACTAGCTGAATATGTATCACAACCATATCTCTTACATCTTATATTGCATGTGTTGTATAATGCGCTGTTTTTTTTTTTTTTTTTTACACAATACAATTCGGAAGCTTAGGCGTTTAGATGGATATTCTTAGAGTTTTGAAGACAGAAACAGTCCATCGGCTTAATTTTCTTCTCATCGATTAGTTCTTTTATCAATGGGAATAAAAATTGTTTTCCACTTATATTATTAGCGGTTTGTCGTTTTGTGACACTCGACAAAAATTGACAGACGACATTAGATGCTTTAGGAACTTTTCCAGATTTCTGCTAACGTTGTTGTTACTTTAGCAACCATTTGATTGCTTGCTTTTTCATTCTCATTATTCTATTATAGGTTTCTCACTATGACGTCACATATTTTAAATGAAATTTTTACAAAGCAAGAGTGTGCACACTTCCATGCTCTTTCAGTGTATATACGCTCTAGAGTACATGGTATACGTATACGTATATCTATGTGCGAAAGAAAAAACTAAGAGATGTCTTAGCAAATATAATATAATTTGTTTTCATCGTTTGTATTTCAACTCACACTAAAGAATTCTAAATTACACGTTCCTTAGACGATTTAATATATTTAAGTGCAAAATTACTTTAAGCCGACGAAGACACGTTTCCTAATTAAAAAAAAAATTACATTGCAAGAGTAATTTACCTTCATTTAATATATATATATATATATATATATATATATACATAAATAGATATATATTATGTAGTAATAACTCGGTCAAGAATTGCAACAAAAAAGCTCTTACCGAAAATTCCTATAAGCGATGGCTACACTTGCTGCAAGCATCGTCTATGGTAAGCCGGTTTTTCGTTACCTCCACTTGCTAACACCTAACTTATGTTTCTTTGGATAATATTTTATTAGACACAGTTCGTAGTGTTATCGATACATTCCAAAAAGTTCGTCGTTACTGTGCTGTTAATAAAGCGGTTTTTCTGTAATATTTTATTGAAAGAAAGCATCGAACAGACTTTCTAAAGCAAGGTCACGCTTGATCATGAAACCTAAAGACCTCGGGTAGGATATTTTGTTCAAGATATCCATTTATAAAGTATATCCTGATATATGATGTGAAAGAAAGCATCGAACAGACTATCTAAAGCAAGGTCACGCTTGGTCATGAAACCTAGGCACCTCGGGTAGTATATTTTGTTCAAGATATCCATTTATAAAGTATATCCTGATATATGATCCTCTGTGTCTGTTATTTCGCTAGTTTCGTTATAGACATTTCAGGTGTAGCTACTTCAACTTCACAATCAGTGACAGTGAGTTGCTTTTTCTGGATAAAAACTTCTTCTGCAATGATTTCAATGACTGCAAGCGCACAAGCCCTTCTTCAATCGTCGCTTGTAGCCTGCGTGTTATTTAATTTTATTAGTCGGTGGTCTAATCTAACAAAAACTTATCATCGTCTCCCTTTGAGAATTCGTTCATACTTTTTACAACAGCAAAGCTGACGTTGCCATTACATGACATCATATGTGAAAAAATAAACGTATTTTTCTGAAGGAGCTAAAGCGCATCCTTCGTTAGAGCGACTAGAAAAATCACGAGCACATATTTAAAGACAAAGGCACCTCAAATGCTTTATAAACATTTTTGATCATTCTCATCGAAAAGAAGTTGATCTTGTCTTCCGATTTGCTTTGAATGAAATTTGATTTACATGAAATCGGATATGCACACGGAATCTAAGTTAGCTCACATCTGAACACTGAACAGTTTACGGCAAGTAAACTGCGTCGAGTTACATCGTACTCTGTTAGTATAAAAATGTCAAGGATATTTGCTTCATCAAATGTAGGATCAGTAAGGCCACAGAGTTCATTCTCATCGAAAATGTAAAAACGAAGAAGAGGAAGAGATTATGAACTATTTTTTTATTTTGGTCGTGTTCTCGTTGGCCGAACGAATTTTTATATAATTCTAGGTCACTTTTCCTATTATATGTCGTAAGTTAAAGTTGTTGTATTCTTAAACGAGGTCCACGATCATTCATCAAGGATCCCACTAAGTATTTATTTCAAGTTTTATAACAATATCGTCTTCCGAATGTTAGTTAAAGTTTTCATGGGCGTGACCAAAGAACGAACAGATCTTCTTTAAGCTAAGGAAACGCATGCGAGGTTTCAGCATTTTGTCTTCACTTGTGTGACCGGTAACGTTCTAATAGCAATTGTGCGACAGATAGACGGACGAACAAACGCGATGAACTAGGTTGGTTCAAAATTTTATACTAATCAAATATATATCTACAGATTATATGTGATAGCGAATAATAATTGTCTTGGTTTACATGCGGTATGCTCCCCTTTTCTTTAGTGATGGAACAGTCAAAAGCAGCCTTTGGAAATATTCACATCATTAGTTGATTGAAAAATTGAATTGGCTGGACATTCTGAGTAGTGACATGCGCTAAGAAAAGCTAAACTTTGCAAAGAGAATGTCACATAGTATCCAGCAATTTTAGGAATAGATTGTCGCTACTCTGTGACGAGAGCTTCGTGAGATTCGATGATGATGCATGGAAATCGAAAATTACATCGACAATGTATAGGTAACGGACTCGCGCTTCGTGTTATCGCTTATGCTTGTTATTGTATTTTAAAGCCTTGCATTAACTATGTTATGGCTTATGGCGATTTCAAATTAGTTTTAGGGTAAACGCATATTCTTACTTTAAAATTTAATTTTAATTATTATTTTACTTTTCTAGGACTAACACTACTGTAACGAAATTCATGTACTTTTTCTCTCTTATGCAGTTTTTTAATATTTATTTTGCTTACCTTGTATGGTCGTACAAAGAATCCACAAACTTGACTTCGTATATTTTGTAATGAAGGCACCGTCATCCATAGCGTTAAAATTGGCGGTACCGTTGTAATTGACATTTGGCAATTTCTCTTCCGTGAATAACCACTGGGGTCCAGCTAGAGCGGCAATAACAATGGCTACCGAAATGCTGTAGGACAAATGTCGTGAAAGTACAACAAAATGTAATGAAAGTTTTTTTTTTTTTTTTCTATTCTTTAAACATTCAACAACAATAAAAGAATAACAAAATAAAATAAAAGTAATTTTAAAAATGAATAAATTTAAAAATTGAAATAAAAAAAAAAAAAATAAATATATAAATAAATAAATAAATATATAAAATACAAAAAAAAAAAAAAAAAAAACAAAAATTAACAGCAAAAGCATACGAGCTGTAAAGTTATGTTGCGTCTTGGTTAAATGCTCTTGAGCATGTTCTTGTGCTAAAAAATCGTATTAAATTTAATAAACAATAGAAAAAAAAAAAAAAAAAAAAAAAAAAAAAATAGGAAGAGCAGAAGCATGTGAAAGCAACTACTATAAGCGCGCACACTTATATACATACAGACATATATAAGCTTCTATGCACATACGTACGTACGTACACACCTTGTTCAAGTCAAAATTTGGACTTTTTTTGCTTCTTTCTTTAATGAATTTTTGTTATTTTTTTCCTTGGTTTATAGTGGTCGCAAGGGTAGGGTACTACACAGTGTTATAAATATTTTTCAGTTTTCATTTTTAAATTCGCTCGTACTACATAGAATTTTTTGTGCTTACAAACGCATTTATTAAACATACCCGCGTACATACATACATACATACATACATACATATACCTAGACTAGATATATGCAGACATTTCTGTTTGATTTTTGTTTTCTGCTTTCTCTTACTTTTTTCGGCTGTCGTGTGTATAGCCCTCATCCTGTGAATTACGAAATCTATGTCAGACAAAATGACTACGCGGCACGGAAACAATGAAAATGTTTAAGCAAAAGAAATGCAACAAAAACAGTTAGTTGGCCAGTTATTAAATTTATTTACATCCATATATTTTTTTTTATGAAGTAGAGCAAAGGATTTTATAAATTTCTGAACTTGTCAATAGAAATGAATTTAATATTTCACTAATAACGAACCGCTGGATGTCCCTGATAAGCTCAAAATTTTTATATCAATTCAGTCGCGTGACTGTGCAAAAGGAACAAATGCATATTTCCTCTGAGCTGCGATTCTTGAATAATTTTCAAAAAAAAAGGTTTCTCCCAATAACCAACCATAAGTAAACTGATATGATAGATTTCCTTATTAAGGGTGATTGGAGATGAATTCAATTTTTTAAGAACTGCTGTCGATTCGTCGACTGTGCCCTATTGTGACATATTGTGCCCTAAAGGTGTGTTATTGTCTCCATGCAATAGATATGCTGAAGGGAATATTCGGCGGAAACGCAGTAGAATATCGTCGAAATACAATCCGTATGGAATGAAAAGATTTTGACCGCATAACTATATACCGTGCGGGTGCAAATGTCAATGCAAAACACATTTTAAAGGTTAACTAAGGCATTATGCGTCGACAGCCTAAGCAGTTAATTCTCTCTTTTAGTCTTGCAAAATATAAATGATTTTCGTATAATTACCTCTAAGATGACTATACAGTTTTGGATAGGGCCTGTTGCGCAGCACTGATTATGATGAAGTTAAGAAAGCTATGAGTGACCGAAAATGGAATGTAAAAATACTTTTGCTATAAACGGATGTGATTTTATATTCCATTAGTAAAATGGTATGCGGTGGTACATGCGCTAGTTTCCTCTACAATATTCATTATCTCCGACTACAACGAAAGTATAAACATCCGACAATTGTAATGGGTGTGTGTGTGATTTCTATTGCGAATGTATTTCAGAACTGTGCAGTGTTTGCCGATGGTAAATAAGTTTCGTAACAAAGCCCTTCGTTTTTAAAACGGATGTGAAAATGAAACGTTTTTATCCAATTTACTCACACACTTTGAAAACATATCATCTAACCAGAGAGAACTAAATAACAAGATCGTCCAACGTAATTTTTATAATATGTTACAAGGCACTGTGCGCATCGGACACTTTCCCATGCCCCTGTTAATAACGTAAAGTTGTTATATTAGCCTACATTTGGCCGCTTGCCCTTTGATTCCTAATTTTTTTGCCGACAAAAATTTTGTTTTAAATTTTCTATCTTGTTGTTGTTCCACACTGGTTTCAATATTTACAAAGCAAGGACATATGCACTTCTGAGTTTTAATATATGCTATGGTGTACACATGTATGTATATGTACGAAAAAAATAAATAAAATATAATTTGTTTACATCGTTTACATGTTAACTCACATTGAAGTCTTCTAAATTGCGTGTCCGTCAGATTAACTTCAATAAATGTCAGTGAAAATTTTTTGCAGGGCTAGGAAGACATTTTTCCTATTAAAAAAAAACAACAGAAAGTTTCATTGACGAAGAACAATTTATCTTCATTTAATATATACGAGTATGTTCGCACACACACATATATATGTGAAAGTTTCCAAAGCACCCTCGAATTTGGATCTCAAGAGACTATTCCAGATCCATGCGCCATCATTTCCCTAAATGAAAAATAATACAGTACACGAAATAATTATAATAAAGTTACAGCGAATACTGTAAATGAATATACATTCAAGGAATTAAAGACTCATCATTAATTCTAACTTTAGCAATTTGGATTGTTTTTTATTTTCTTGTCTATGATGCTCTAAATCACCGGCCGAAAATTCCGAATTTTCCCGATGAAGGATAGCGATAACAAGACTTTTAAACAAAATGTCTCGTAAGCAGTAGCCATACATGCTGCAGCCATCGTCCGTCGATGTGAGCCAATCGTTGGTTATCTCGAAATGTTTATTTCTATAATTCTCGATCAGGTATAGTTTGTAATGGCGTCGGCATATACCAAAAACTTCGTTCCTACGGTGTTGTAAATAACACGTTCTTTCGCTTTATTTTTGTTAAGATGGAAAGAAGTTTCGAATAGACTTTTTAAAGAAAAATCGCGCTTGATCATGAAAACTAACTAACAACTTCGAACAGAGTACTTTTTCCAGACATGCTTGTGTATAGCTTATCCGAGAATATACCTGAATATCTGTCGGATTAGCTCAACTGATATGAGAAAGGAATAGAGAAAGCAACAAAGAGCTCGAGAACATGTTATTAGATCGCTTATTGGGCATCATTTGTAGTATGTCTGCCCATCACTACGTATATACCGTAATAAATACGTTGTTGAAGTTGTTTTATTTTTACGAGATTTGTTGCAAAGATCTAAAAATCCATCCAAAAGTAAATATTAATAAAAAGTAAGTGCATAAACCAGCAAACCTTGAAATTCATTTTAGAAAGAATTGTCTTCGTGTCGTAGACCTACTTTGGCATGTGGTCGCTGGTTCTATTGTTCATAACACATATTCATTAATGGATTTTTGAATGCCAAACGAAATAACAAAACTATCGATAAAAGCATTTTTACTTATCGCCAAAGATATTATAAATTTGGTACATAAAGCAGGCAGCCAACAGTACAAAGCTGGCAACACCTAACTGTTCAGAAGGGACAAAAACAGTTTATTGTTTATTACTCCTACACCACACGACAGCAGAGAAAACTATAACAATTTGCACGTATATTGCACGGGAAATGCGATGCGGTACTGTCTGTATGAGAATGGAAAAAATCAAACACACACTCACGATGTTGTAGTGTATTGAATTTGTACATTCTTGACCAGTCTTAAATTCGAAATGCACCTAAAAATGTCCGTATGTCCATTCATTCGTCTGCCGGTTTAGGCTATATTCTCCCGTTCGAAATGGCTAAAATCAACCACGCCCATACATTATTATAGAGTATGACAATTTAGTTTTTTCCCTCTATTCTTTAGTTTTCTTCTAAGGCAAAGATGGAGGGTATAGAAGACCCGCTCACTATTGAATATGATTTTCTTACCTGCTTTTTATTAATAGGGTTATTTTCAGCACTCTTGTGTTTTTTATTTCGCTACCTTTCTCTCAACGTAATTTTATCAATGTTACAATTTTACATTTTATATGAATATTAATTATTAAAAAAAAAATATGGTTTTTCTTTCATAAAACTTATATCAATTAGCTTATAAAATAGCAAAGATTAGGCGTTGTTCATAAATGTTTATCCTTCTCTTAAACATTGTTGTGTTTTTCTTAAACATTTCCTCGATAGCTTATATGCTTTCGTTATCTCTTGCACGCTTCTCTTCCCTTTACGATCTTCTATTTTCTTCAGTTCATCACTGTCATCATATTTTCTTTTTTAACATCAACATTACAATTCGTAAAGCAGTGAATTGTCTTTCCAACAAATTTAATATTTTGGGAGAGTAGAGAGGGAACGATATGATGCTAAGAATAACAAGTGAAAACGCAATGGTAGGGCAAGAACGACCGTAATTCAACACAATACTCCACTGATTCTCGGGATAAAATATAAAAGTTATATATTTTTACATATTTATTTTTGTTATATATATCTCTGTACCATAACTGGCGTCGAGTGTGAATATAGTATTGCAATGTTTTTGCCAAATTGGAAACCGATAGCCTAATTTTTGCGGCCAGGAGGATGTTTACAACAGACATTACACAGACGTACGGATGGACATGCTTATATCGATACAAAATTTGATGCTGATCAAGAATATATTCAGTTTGTATGGTTTCTGAAGATTCGTTCTGGGCGTGGCAAACGTTTTACCAAAGTGAATATACTCACCATTCTTCGGTGATAATTGTTATTATTACTATAATTTTGTAGACTAATGATATAAACTCTTAGACTAAAAAGAAGAATTGAGTACTAGCTACATAGGCTATCAGCTCTAGTATTAGACGTTGGGCCTAGCAGTCTTAACAAAGTAACTTAAAACCTCTATGTAATGCACAGGAATGTCAAGAAATGCATATTAAATTACATATCAACGAATTGTAATTAAAAACCATAAAAGGATAAGTGCAAAAATTTGCTTAAAAGAATATTAAAGAAAGTGAACATCCGTGTGTGAGCGAGAGGAAGAATAAACCTCTGTCGAAAAGTATCACCGATACAATCAATTTGCCTTTTGTCTGCAGACATCAATTGAACATCGCTTGCATAGCGTCTACACCAACCCATACATTCGAATAAATAAATAAATAAAGAAACGTTAACGAAAGAAAATAAAGAAATGAAAACCAACAAATGACTGACTAAATAAAGAAATATAAAGTTGTGTCGAGACAGCAAGCATACCGTTACGAAAATCTGACATTTGATGAAATGAGTCTGCATGAAAACTCGCGGATTTACAAATTATAACAAAATTTTCACAATTGAAAACATTCTAGTCGAACCAGATCGCCAATTAAATACCCTACACCGCATCGCCTAGTACAGCAATTCGCTTCGCTAATATTCGTTTCGGTAATAACACGTGAAAAATTGCACTCTACTTTTATGCAAAGGCATCTTAGAGGATTCCCAATACATACCAATATATGGTGTGATCTAAATTTGGAAAATTGAGTTGACTTTCTAAACATTTTGTTATTTGTCAATTTCCGTCTTAAAAACTATAAACCAGACTTTTTCTCCCTTGCTCGGGCTTGCTTTTCATGATAGCAAGCCCTATATATGTTAGAGTCTAAGACACGGACTTATCTGATCCAAATTCGCTACGAGAAACCGGAACACGGTGTTACCAGAAAAATGGAAAAAGTTGTGGAATATTATGGAAAATATTTCGAAAATATTTGCGTCAAATTTGCTCAATAAATGCTTTTTTTTAAAGTGAAAAAATGGCCAAAATACATGCAAGCACCTAATAATTTTATTACAATTATTTTTTGTATTGAATTGCCTTTACATAAGCAAAACTGTAGCGGATAGACCCCGCACTATATTTTGGAGAATTACTCGGCAAAAGTTATTTAGAATGTTATTACCTTCGCCAGTAAAATAAAATATCTCTGCCACAACGCGACGTACATAAAAGTTGAACGGAAGTTTTGAGAAAGGCGATGCTAATCTTTATTGAACTAATGTTCACTGACCATAGGTTGTGCAAAATGTTTGATTTTCATGACCAAGCATCCCTTTACTGCAGGCTGACTGTTCGAAAATTTCAAATAAGACAAAAATTAATAAACACGCCAAATATGAAGTTCTTGGAATACAAACTGCACCTGGCAGAACCCAATAAACATGACGATAGACGATTAGACGTGAGGAGAACAATTTTCGATAAAACGCTAGAGGTAATCAAAGATGTGTTTACAACTACAACTTGTTGTGCAAAAACGTGCAATCCTTGGCTCGACTGTATGCCGATTTAGATAGGCATACAGATAGGTAGGGATTAAGGAAGATGTGTATAGTTTTTCTTTTTTTTTTGCACTTCAGTGCAATTATATTAAAATTATTTCATGTACTGTGTTGTGCTTGAATGAAAGAAATTATAGTGCGTAGGTCAGGGGTTTATTCCGGGGGAGCAGCCATCTAAAGTAAGTAATACCTGATGGGATGGTGCGGTAAATCCCACAAATACATACCTGTATCCAAACATATTCTTTTACATTAAATAATCATAAATTAATCGTAAAACACAACATGTTTTTTAATTACAAAAAATGTCTTCATAGGCGTATAAATAATTTTCACTAAAATTTATCGACTAACATAAGATTTAGAAATCTTCAATGCTACCCAACCCATGCTTCTTTTTTCCCGTGAATATGCACATATTTGTATACCATTGCGTATACGCAACGACGACGTGTATACGCCCCATGCTTCGTTAGCATTTGACACTTTTGCGATGTAATATGAAGTGAGAAAAGTTTAAAAGAATTCTCGCTCATAAGAATGTAGAGAGTGAACGAGCAAGCAATAAAATCGTGGCTAACTTAACTGAACTGTTTATGCTATTTTAACAGGGAAACATCAAGACCACCTATCGTGGGCACTTTCTTCTATCTTGGAAATATTCTTGAGCGCCCTGTTAACATTTAATTCTCTACGATGTCAGCGTCATACAGCGACACTCACAGAGATCGCAGAGGCAATCAAGACAATGATATCTCGCGTGATATACTGCTTTGGACTTTGAGGAAAAGCAATGAATTCGTCCTGACTCTCTATCAAATCTTTGGTGAGTTAAAACTCAAATCAGAGATTTTATGTGCGGACATTTAATATGAAAATTTGACCAGCAATCGCATGGCAACGAATTGTGAGAAAACCGGGTAACAGTTTGCTATGGTCGTCTCATTCACTATAAGCTTTAGTACCACACTCCTTTGAACGTTGCGGACCTATATTAGTACTCATCCCTTTCGATTTTTATTGTGATGATTTTTTTAGAAAGCAAACAAAAGATTAATTATCGGCATCGTTTTATACTTGATTGTCATCTCTATGCAATTAATGAGCGAAACTTTTGCCAATTTTTTTTTGTAAAATGCCGAAATTAAAATATGGAATTTGCTTGCTTTTGAGCAAGTGGAAGAACGTAAAAGTTTGAAAAAAATTTTTTTTATAATATTTTTGTTATTGCAATTAATGTAGTCGGAGAAGTAAATTCGAAGACTAAAGGCTTAAAGCACTACCAGCATTTGATGTTATCGGTGTTACTGGAAATCCTATCCCAGTTGAGATTTGAACCGAAGACCATTGAGTTGTTAGTCCAGATGCTTTGACTATTCGGCCACTCACACCTATTCTGGTTTTACCTAATAATAAATAGTTAGAATTTATAATTTGAGTGTGAGAGAAAAAGAAAGAAAGAAAGAAAGAAACAAAGAGAGAGAGAGCGCGAAAGAGAGAGAGAGAGACACCGGCGAAGCCTGGAATAATACAGTAAAAGCATGAGGCAGAAAATATGTTCGGATAAATTTTTATACATTTATTTCAACCATTCAGTACGCAGTGGCCATAGCAATTGTTCTCATATAGTGTCTTAAGCTTCGTTATTAAAGAAACCGACTTTAAATGTAGCAAATAACTTAATCGGTTTGGACTGCTAACGGCTCAGACATTTCTATAATGCAAGTGACTCATATGCCTCGTATTTAGGTAACGCGGAGAGAGTCATCATGTTATAGGGTGGTCTGCTGTATATCCAAAAAAAAAGGTTGAGCACCTTTTGCATATTTTTATTGAATTTAAAAAAAAAAAAAAAAACTTCCACATGAAAATGGTGTCATAACTCTTGTATGCGTTCGTTTTGAGCACAAAAAATATCTTCTCTTTTCGTAGAGCATTTAAGCAACTTGTTCGTCCCTACCAGCTTATGACTATAATGATTTATAATATAAGCTAAAAATGACAAAAGGAAAACAGTGAGAGCACAAGGAAGACATTGGATAGTTAATAGAAAATTTTTAGTCTCGGTGTCTTGGCCATTTCAAATTTATTGCCAATTACAATTTGAATGGCTTTTTTTTTTTTTTTTTTTTTGTTTTTTTTTGCTCTTAGATTGCACATCTGTCGCTCTAAGATAGCCCGAAAACTTCACATTGAGTGTATCGTTTAGAATTCCGTCCTGGCGATATTATACTATACTTTACACCTTTATTACCTTTGTTATCTGTTAAAATTTCAATGTGTTGACTAAATTATTAGCAGATAGAAAAAAATTTGCTCTGAATTGTCTAATATTAGCAATTGTGATATTAATAGCGAGATGAATACGTTCGAGAGTTCAAATTTAGTAAAGATAAACAGATATTAATCCCTTATATACATTATTAGTGGGTGGATAGTTGAATCCTTTAATAGGACTACGCAACTTTCCCCATCCTTCAATCAATCTAATGCAAGTTTATTTTTATAACTAAGCGGGTGTCACTTACTCGTGTAACTGAAGTTAAAAATCAAACCATGTGCGATCTTAAGCATCTTATGCGAACAGTAATGTCCAAGTTTCTATCAAAACGATTCCAAGTTTCAATACGATAAACTTGTACTTTGACGGTAGTTGGAGTGTGTACTAACTTGGTAAAAATATAACACTTGACGCTTGGGCACACGTCCCCGAAGCGGTCATCTTCCTTTCTTTTTCTCTTTCTAGTAATCTTTCTGCCTGTCACCGAGTTACATGAGTAGGTGCCCTCCCCCCTAAGTGGCTGATGATATAAAAAGAGGGGGACAAACTGAAATAGATCCAAACTAAAGCATCAACATCTTAATAAAAAGAAAAAACTTGTTCTAGAATTTTTGGCGTTAACCGTAATCTGTACATAGGTTTTTATAACGAATTCTACCAGGTTGTGCCGCTCATGGAAATAATTAAAATTTTATTGTTTCAATGAACAGATTTCAGATTTTTCAGTGAACAGCAAAGTGAACTGAAGTTAGTAGCTCCTGGAGCTATGAGCAAACATGATACTGTGATTACTTTCCTTAAATGTCCTTCAGCGCACCTCTGTTCGAAAGTTTGGGTGGATTTATTCTTTCCTATCCACGATACGTGATTCCTTACTGACTATGAGCCTCTGAGGCACATCGTGGTAGGATATATATATGCATATATCTATATATATTAGGTTGGGGAAAAAGAAATCCATTATTTATTTATATGAACTTCAGGACTTTATTTAACATGCTTCGGATTGTCCGTTTTGGGTCAAATATGCACCGTTTTGTTGTATGATTTGTTGCCATTTTAAAGGTAACTTCAAAACGCCTCTCTCATAGAAGTCCTGGTCTCTATTTGCAAAAAACTCTAGTAGTCGATTTTCACAATCCTCCCTAGATTCCAATTTTTTATCATTAAAGAAATTTTGCAATGCAAGAAAAAGAAATGCAAGAAAGTTTTCGCACAGGGTTATCGTATGTGATCCATTTCTCATCTCCAGTCA
>KK502400.1:2758669-2775562 GCA_000688735.1 Glossina austeni
AAATCTGAAATTGTTTGATCGTTACTTTACCAGAAATCTACCAGTGCAGCCATCTACCGAAAAAATAATCGATTTCTTTTTCCCCCAACCTAATATATATGTCTACAAAGGTTGATTGTAAGATAAAAGTAAGATCGTATATTACTAAATAAAAAAGCTGAATGATTAATATACGATATTTTACATTCTATTCTTACGATTATGTAATTTCTACGACTTTGGGAGAAACTCAATATGTTGTAATTACTCATATGGATTACCGACAGATGGGTATGCACGAGATTTGCAACTGCATTTTGTCATTACGACCGCTTACTAGTCATAATGGAAGACAATATGTTTTCTTGTAGTAGTTTTTCTACCTCGTCGCCTATCAGATTTGTAATTCCGCATCAATAATTAAAATTCTGATGTTCCTGATGGTCCTGATGTTCCTCTGTAAAACATACTTATTGTACGCCGCATAAAATATGTATCCATCCATCCCCTTTAGGATCTATTGATTGGAAGCTTATAGTTAAAAATGGTGACATAAAAAGTCGAAATTTGACATACATATCGTTACAGTTAGACGCGAAAGATCAAGTTTGTAACTGGTTGTAATCCGTGTACAACGTTTGCAAAACTTATGACCAATGGAACGTATTAATCGGTAAGTTTGCACAATTACTTCGCAGAGCCATTTGAAAATCATGCATAATAAAATGATTCGAATCGGTTTACTACCCGCACCCATAGTTAACAAAATATATGCAGTACTTATGTGTCGGCTGTGTGTCGCGGAGATCAAAGGTTGGTCCGAGCCCGCCAATATATATTTCTTATACGTTTCCAAGATGCTGATCTTATAATCGTAGGCGAATTTATGAATCGATTCCACTGATTTTTGTACCCACAAAACGAAGATTCAAAGGCCCTATAAAATATATGTAGTCTTGATCAGCATGAAGTTCTGAATTGATTAAGTCATGCCTGTCTGTCTGTGTGGTGTGTATTGTTGACACTCTTCTGGTCGCAGAAATTAAAATAGCGACTATAAATTTGGTAGAAATACTGGAAGTCTGGAAGTACTGGAGCGCAAGTTTGCAGTGAAGAGCAAACTGAACGTAACTCCGACTTATTTTTAATTAAAAATTTTGGTTTTTTACTTATTACTAACAAATTGTAAAAAAGAAGAAGAACGCCGAAATTTTCCGCATTTACTTTTCGTAAAACTCTACTATCGAAGATAGAAAAACTCGGCCATGCCCACATAAACTTACAAGTGATTAAATTTTCTTAATCATAAGCTAAACAAGAGGGAAGGTTTACAACTATTTTGTACACTCCTCGAATGAAAATATTGTTACAAGTTTCCGCTTTTCCAAGATATGGCTCGTATCAGTAGATCGTGGATATTATTTTCAAGGGAAAATGCACTTCAGAATTCTGTTAACTCTAAGTTTCTTTATTTACAATCCATTCTTAAGGCTTAGGCTAGGATTATTTACAATTTTTCTCAACACAACTATTATTATTCGTTAGTTGAATGTTCTCTTACGACTCAATATTCTCGTATGGCTAACTCTGCCTTCCGCAAATAGTCTGCTAATATACATTTTTACAAGCATGTTACGATCACCTAACTTCATGGCTTCATTTTTGATCCGTTAACCTGCTTTTCTGCTAATCGTTTTCCTCGACCGGCAGCTGTTTGACGCGCCGCGCATGTGCACCCGGGTTTCTCTCTGTCTGTTTTCCTGCTTTCCTTCTTTTTCGTCGGCCGGCACCTGCATGACGCGCCGCCAGTATGCACTAAGAAATTTATTACTTACGAAAATCAATTATTTGTCATTAACTGGATTTGGGATTTTCGTAACAATATGTTGTCAGCCTAAGAATGGATTAACTCTAAGCTAACTAACTCGATCTGGTGGCTTAATTTTTCCTTAAAAATACCGGACTTGGACAGGAGAAAGCGACAAGATAAGTGTACTAATTCTAAATTAATTATGGTGACCATGAAGACGTAGTGGATTAATTTTTTTGTTATAATACCGTTGATATGGATATCACAAAAAAGGGCTTGGAGAGTAGAATGCGACTAGCTAAGCGTATTAATTCTAAATTAATTGTCGTCACCATGTGGTGGATTCATTTCTCTTAACAATCCCTTTTACGGGATAAATTTTATCCCATTCACTTTTTTATGATAATCAACACAATGGTGGGCCGCCAAACATTTTAATAGCACTGGGTATGCGAGATTCGGCCCCAGCCGATTATAACTTTCTTACTTGCGTAAATTACGATATGGGAAAAGAGTTTTTGAAATCGTAAGTTAAATTTGAGCACAAAAAGTTTTCGTTCCCTATATAATTAAATGGAACTCGCTAATCATTCTAAATCCTAATGTAGAGATAGTTTTAAGGAGTCCGATGCCTAAAAACATAGTCCAGTAGCCTTTGAATTCACACAGAAGTGGATGGGTGAAGGAAAAGGCAAACTTGTTGAGTTACTACAGTGAGGCGAATGAAAATGAATTCGACCATTTATTATTAATGCATTCCCTTTTAAATGAATAAATAATTTTATTAAAATAAATTTTGTCTTTTTTAATTTTTTTTTTTTTGCTTCTTGTGTGTATAACAAAAATCAATATTGAAACTTAATCTCAATTAAAAGTTTATACGCATATACATGCATATATGCACAGTTATACATATATGACATATATGTATATATATATGTTTGCACCTTGACAGCATAATGGTGTTTATGAGTTAAACTTACCTCGCTGCAACAGGTGTTATTATCCATAAATAACCGTTTGTGTTGCGCTCTAATGCTGAGCAAGGTTGCGTACGATGATAGGGAACATAAGCCTCACGTATTGGTATAGCGAAGTCGCATTGCTGTATTTGTGACAATTGTTGTTCCTGTCTATGAATACCGTTTAATTTATGAAGACTAGAACATGAATTATTCATGATAACATTTAAATCACTTTGTATAGATGGTATAGATGCCCTGCGATCGCTCTTGGCAGTTACCGTTGCTAGGGGAGAATCAGCGAACCCTGTCGCTGGTATGCTACCAGATATTGTATTTATAACGCCAGACATTGTCGTTGCGGCGCGTTACCACAATTATTTTTATTACTGTTTCTATTGTTATTATTATTATTATTATTATTATTATTATTGTTATTAGAAGTCTTTCGTTCCACGACCTTTGTGCTAATCGTATTACTTGCTTTGTTACTTTTAATATTGTACAGTTGACGTAAATCTCCATGGGATATATTGCTGACAGCGTGTTACGAACAAAAGTGGCGTAAAGTGAATTGAGAATTCTTTATGGAATTCGTTACAATTATACATAGCACACTACGCGTTATCACAAAAAAAAAAAAAAAAAAGAAACATGGACTGCGTACATCATTATTATTATTATTGTTATTCTTTTCTTTGATTTGCGTTAGCGACTATTAGGCGTTAAAGAGTGTTTGGCATTATTTCGCATGTTGCTAATATTATTGTTGTTACTCTTTATTGTTCTTGTTGTTGTTGTTGTTGTTAATGATATTATCTCAACGTAGAAGGTTCGCACTAATGATTGCTGTTGACCCATAACGTCAACATTTTTTACATCTTTCTTTGGGGCTTTTCTTTTTCCTTCTTTTTTCGCTGTTGTTATTGTTCATTTCCTGTGGGTAAATTAGCGTCAAGAACAGATTTTAAAGCGGCGTTGTGGTGTTCACATTGTCTACAGCACAGGCCGTAACACTAGCACCAACACACTTTTAGCATTATACATTGTACCATGAAAGCCACACGAAAAACCTTTGGCACCCGGGGGATAGTCGCGCATAATTTTTTCACTCGTAATTTATCCAGAAATCTCCCCGCTACCATTACTGCCATTGCCACTAGTATTGCTGCCGCATTTACCGTCACCTAACATTACATCTTCACTTTCCCACTACTGCCGGCAGTGATTTAAATAGAGTGACTACACAAAATTTAGGTCATGCACTGCTATACAAAATCACTGGCACTCTCCTAGATACCACTAAATATGCTCTAATGATTTAATAAACAACAAAGGCAAATGTTTAGTTTTTATGTGGATTCGTGTTATTAAGCTAATTTTTAATTTAATTGTTTGAAAAGTTGAAAACTTTTATACATAAAAAATTCAATTATACTTCCATTCAACTTTTATTCATATTCATAAAATAATTCATTATTAAGTCCACGGGGAGTTTAATACACCCATTTGCGCAAAGGTATGTGGATTTGTGGTTTTTTTGTGCTCCTCTATATATATATATATATATATACATGTATTTATATGTATGTGTGTATGTGTGCGTGTGAGTTAACGACTAGTATTTGGGCTACAAAATTATAATATGTGCGTGCATTTACACATTTGCTTTCTTTTATTCTAATTAAATTATAAAAAAAAAAAAAAATTGAAAAAAAATTCCAAACTCCTGAAAAAGATAACAATAAAAGAGAATACAAAAATAAAATACCCCGATGGAATATGTACGTTTATTACGGCAATCATTGTATGTCAGCATTTTACACAAGTGGTCATTAGAGTACGTTCTGTTCTTCGTTCTCTGATGGCATTAATTTGATTAGGTACATGTGCAGATATGTGCGTATAAGAGTATATAATATACCTAAAGTGAAATTCATTTCGAATGCATTGCATTGCTTTTGCGAAACTATTTTATGTATGTGTAGGTACACTTAAGCGGTTATATGGCGGTTGCCATAGCAAAAATACAAACACTTATGCTCTCATTCATTCTCATTCGTTGACTTGTAAACTTGCTTTTTGTAAAGGATCAAAACTCTATTCGCACACACACACACACACACACACACACACACACACACACACACACACACACACACACACACACACTTATCTAAGTAGATATTTATGTTCATTATACGCCGTGCCTTGCGGTTCACATTTTGCTAAATGAGTTGAACACAATTCAAAAACCGAAAGATAAGAATTTAATATTTTATATAAAAGAAATTCTGCTGAGCTTCTATTTCACTTAAGTACATCATCCACAATGCACATAAGCGTAATTTCTCATTATGATTTTAATCATGACGGAAATCATCACTTTGTTATTATTGTTATCTTTTTTATTTCTCAATTTTGTTTTTTGTTTTTTGCTTTTTGTTTTTTTTTTTTGCTTTTATTAACAAACACTTAGAACGTAGTTAAAGCAACAAGTAAAAAAATAAATACGTTTACGTGAATCCAGATTGAATTAAACAGTTTTAATAGTTTAAATTAATTAAAATTAATATTTAAAAATGGTCTTAAAAAAGATATTCCCAATATTCCTATTATTTATTTACATCAAAGAAGTAAATTGTAAGGAAAAAAATAAACAAAACCCTTGTAGTTAAGCAAGGCCGTCAACCGGGCACCTTACAACGTTTTGCCTAAAACAGTTCCCCAATTATTTTCGTCATAAAATATCAACAATTAAACCATGTGGCACAAGGGCATACAAGACAGAAGGGGGTAAGGTGAGGGACATTTTTAAAATTTGCAATTTTATTTCTTTTGCTGATTATTTTAATCTAAGACATTAATCGTAAAAATGGTCCAAACCAAACGTTTTTCAATTGGGTAGTCCTTGCGCTAACGCCGTTGTTAAGATGTCCCAAAAAATGGGACCTAGGGATTGAATGTAAAAACACATGGACAAAATGGCCAAATGGATAGATGGACAGCATGGCATGCTTAAATCAGTTCAGAAAATGATTCTGAATCGATCGATATTATGAAAGAACGGTCTATCTTAAGTCCTTCTTAGTGTCGCATACATCCATGCAAACTTCATATACGTTGCACTGCAAGTGTTGCGGCATATAAAAAGGTAACTATAAAGGTAAGATAGACAGAATAATGAATAAGTGTACGTTTTTTTTTTCCATATAAAGTTACTCCTTTTTTTATCTTATATAACATTTCAGTCCCTCTTTAGTAATTGTATATGTGTTGAAAGAGGATTAGGGCTATAGCTAAGCTAAACTTTAATATACGTATGAATTATAGTTTTCAGAATAACTGTTAGGAGTTTGAGACTTCCAACAGGGTAAACTCGACAAGGCAGATTAAATCTATCCGAAATTTCACGCTCTGATTAGGAATATTTATATTTTCCTTCTATATATATTTTGCCGAATTTTTCTTGCCCCCTTTTGAGTTGCGGAAACACAAGCATAACATAATCAAGAAACTATATATTCCTATATCGGCTGTAACTTTGAAAACTCGTCATTGTTTTCGACCTGCTAACATATACCGATAATTCCAACCACTCTTGTATCTAATATTTAAATGATTCTTATGGATGTTGATGGAACAACATTTTAGAACGGTTCAGAGGTGCAATGCATTTTAAAATTTGTTAATTTTTTTGTTTTTTTAATTTACCTTTTATGGGCATACTTGTTACGTTTCGAACATCTAGACGTCTAAATATTGTATTGTTTTCCCGGCCCGGCAATGAAAAAACATAAACTAAATGAAAGAAAACGCATTTATTTCTCTTAAATTTCTGCAAATTTTTTCATCGATATTCCAACTCCTTTATCCGTAAGGTGATGTAAAACGTCCCGCATGCCTTGTCGAGCGGCAAAGAATTTATTGAGGGAAAATGGGGTTTAATGACCCCGTAAATTGTCCATCCAGATCACTTGCTGTTATCTTATGGCATAGCTTCGTCCAAGGTCTTATTAACTCATTGATTTACTGCAACAAGCCTCAAATTGTTCATATTCTATAAAACTAATATCATAACAATAATATTAATATATAAATAATATTACTGCTGAAATTGAAATGAATAAATAGTTAGTGTTTGAGAAATCAAGAGGACATTCATTATTTACATGAATTCATTTTTGTGAATACAAATGCGAAAAACTAAAATCTAAAACAGAAATAAAATGTGCACAAAGAAGAAGAACTCCTTTGATGAAGTAATTCATTTGCATTTGATTTTTGATAATTGCGAACTGATTCTTTATTCAATTTAACTTATTTTAAATGCTAACACAATTTGTAGACAAAGTTTGAGTTCATAAGCTAAGCAAAATGAAAAGGAATCAGTGGGGTGAACTTTTGTACAGGGATTTACCATAGGTGACCTTTAAACTTGTGGTAATCGAGGGACAGATAAAAACTAAGGCAAATACGTTTCTAACATTCAAACATTTGAAGTGTATATCCCTTGTGTTGGGCACAAAAAAATCGGGGTTATCTTGCAAACAAAGGTTGCATAGTCCCCCGGCTTGCCAGTTTGCTATCTCGTTGTTTAGCCAGCAAATGCGTTTGGATGAATGATCATATTAAGATTTACGATTCCGAACACAAGACACACATTCACGTTTTCATATGATTTTGAAATTAAAATGAAATGTCAATGAAATGGTTCCGGTTCGTTTCTTTTGCATGGAAAATGTGTTTATATTCGTTGCACTTTCAATTTTAACGTCATTTTAAAATTCAAAGTGAAAATTCGATCTTTGTGAAATTTTTTTCTTTTATTGCGAACATTTTTTAAGTGCCTTTCGCTTCAACTAGAAAAGATTCTGTTAGCGTGTGTTGTTTAGTGCCGACTGTGCATGCTTGTGAGAATAGATGGTTAAGTTTTCAAATTTTTAATTTACTGTTATCAACTGAGCAATTTCTCGATTGCAACTATATTGGCAAAAAAAAAAATAAATGATGAAATACTTGATAGAAGCACTCGAAAAACTTTTGCTTTGAAAGAAACAAAAAAAAAGGGGTTTTTGTGTAGCTTTTATGCATCGCCCCCATCGAAAGAAGAAAAAGTATTAGTTTTGATATATTATTTGTGGCAAAAAAAGAAAAATATACGAATACAATTCACATCTGTTAAACTATCTCCGTCTGTCCACCGTTTGTTGCCGAGACTTTCATCATTTCAAAAAAAAAAAAAAAAATTCAGATAAAAGGTTGAAACTTTGCCTACATATTCTTATCCTAACTTAACTTTTACTCACAAATAAAACGATAAACAAATCGGTAGAAAAAGTATAGAAAATAAAGTTTTTAAACCATCGCTTGCCATCACACAATGAAAATATGTCTGCATAAGTTTGTGCGAATCTTTGTGAAGATCATGTAAACGTTTCATACAAATGTTGTACGGATTAACTAAGTTACACGTCCGCAATTCCTGCAACATTTATATATGCATTCGCTTAAGCGGATGGATATCTAAAAATTTTACTTTCTTATGCCTTTTATTGCAAAATTTGCAGGCGCGTGCAAAACAATGCTTTGCTTAAAATTTAACGCATCACTCAATAAGTCTCCTGTCTGACACATATACGACAACACTGTTGCCTGACCCATTCAATTTCTAGACAATAGCAACTTTCACACAATACTTTTCGAAAATTCAAGACATTCTGGCAAACGGGTTGACGAATCACGTTTATCTTGGCGACGCTAGTTTTCCAATTTTCAAAACAATGGATAAAAAGGAATTTCGTTTGTTACTTAACCGTTGATTTCGATGAAAAAAACGTATTCACGACTAGCATTGGTTTGAAAAACGTTAAGGCGGCTCTTGACTGTTGGTAAAAAAAATAATTTGTGGGTAACTTTCTAATCTTAAACAAAGTCGTATGAACACCGATAACGCTGAACGCTACGATTGACCAAAGTTGACAGTTGTTCTCGAAAACATAAAGAAAGTAAGTAAGAAAGAAAAGTGAAACTTGGTGAGGAGCCAGCCTGGCACGGTAAAGATATCAACCATTATGTATGAAATATATGTCCGTGAGAAAGCCTTGTTCGAAGTGGGTGCCGCGCTTGTCACCTTCGACAACAAGGTGTTGATGATTCACCTTAGCGGCTCTTTGTAGCCGGCACGCGAAATGAAAAGGCTTTTTTTATGTGATATGTGACAATGGATCAAACATGTGCTCATCACTACTCTCATCCGAGTCGTCCGAGTGAAAAGCAACCCGCAAAAGCCATCCAATCGAAGAACTGAACTAACGCTAAGACAACTGTCGCTTATAAACTAATAAAATTTGAACAGTTGGATATTGAAGGTGGAGTATATATGGAGTATATTGTGCGGGTGTGTCAAACAGTGTTGCCATATGCACTTGTAGGCCTATTTAAAGTTGTGATAAGCAAAGCGTTTCGTAATATTTTTTTTATAGAAATGGATCTTAAAGCTAAATCGTATTTCCCGCGAAAGAATTGCAATATGAACTCAGTTTTATTATAATATTAGATGGGTCCAGCACATCATTGTAGTGACGAAGAAAGATGGCTAGTTCATCAGCTTCCAAATCAGGGAAAAACGTAAAAATTTATTGCTATGTCACTATTTCTAAGTCAGCCATAAAATTTCGTCACGAATGCTTTAAAGTCCAACAAAAGCATTGAGAAATGGCAAGGAATTAAAAAATCTTCGGAATTCTCTCAAGTTGTCTAAAGTAATTTCCAACGAAATTGGGAACGTTTTCTTGTCCGCAACTGTTCGACGAAGATAGTTAGGTGCTAATCTGCCAGGAAAACTAAGTGGGAAAGTGTCAAAGTTTTGAAAAGTTGAAGTTTGAAGAAAAGGGAAGCTTTATAGGGCTACACATTCGGTAAATTCGGGGATTTCATTGTCACACATTCTTCTTTCCAACACCGGAGGATAGAAACGTACTATTATTGTCGGGCTTAGAGGTTTAATAGATCAAACTCGCTAAGCTTTTCACCGTGAACGAAGAAAAGCAAGACAAGTAGTTTTTACTTGTATTCAGTTTTGTGACAGCGTCTTCAGCAGATGTGTACAGTGGACATTTTTTCAATTTTTTCCAAAAAAAATATTGAATTTTCCGATTCGTCTTTACATCTTCAAGCGAGTCGGATCGATATGCGCAAAATAATTTTTTAACCTTAGCGTTTGGGGAACGAGGAAAATGGCACGCATAACCCACACATAATATTTCTCGTTAACTGTATCGTCCGCGGGAAGGAATTCATAATACCATGCCCCGTTATATACGATTACGAATACTTAGTACCTTTACTTTTTGATCACCGTATCTTTGTATCTTTTTATGAATTTAGGAAACCTCAGCACAATCTGAGTACAATCGCTTCTTCGATGCTATGATGCTAAGCTAACTCGTTTCAATTGTGTTTACTTGTTATTTAAACGAAACGAAGTGCAATAGCGTAGCTACTCGGTATTTGCTAAAGTGCACGTCTAAGCAATTTTAATGCATAGCATTGACATTTGAAGAAGGCGCACGACTTATTTGTGTGTGCCTTTTTGGAGGTTATGTCAAAACATTTAGTTTCTTTTCATTTTTCATCCTTATAAAAAGTTTACCAATTATTCATGAAACAGTGAACGTTTCAACAGCGGATTTGCAAATTTTTTTTTTTAATAAATTTTTCATTCAGTTACAGGAACTTTACGTGGTTCAAGAGCCAATTTGCATTCATTAGAATAGTTTCAATCAAGGAATAAGAGGGCGCCTTGCGAAAAAATGTTTATTGAAGAACACATTTCATAAAATCCGCGAGCTAACACATTGGTGAAGTATAAGGAGGGCAGTGGTGGGGGGCATCATATTGTGGATATTCGCGGGAGCGTTGTTAATAATCGAAGCAACGGTTTCCCAGTCAAATGCAGTTTTCGAGAGGGGGACAAATTGGGGCCATATCTTGAAGAGCATGCAGAAAAATGGGGCGAAATTGTGTACGGTTTCGCCACAAAGCGCGTAATTAGTGGAAGAATAGAATTATTGAAGACCTATGCTCGAGAAAGCGCCACTGAAAAGATTTCAATGGCGAAAGTTAAAACATTGATTCGTGGCTACGGGCAACAGCTTGAGTTCTCTAAAACAACATACACACACACATGTGTATGTTCTGAGCCGTTTTAGTCATATCGAACCGCCGATCTATTTATCTACCATTTGTTAAAGTTTTAAAAATCGAGAGAGCAAATGAATTGTCGTCAAAGATAAAGAGTGAAAGAAAAAGAGAGAGAGAAGGAGGGGGAGGGTGAGAGAAATTTATTCAACAATTTACGGCTTGTAGCAGATATTTCCCCGTTCTGCTTTTTAGACGAGCAGGCAGGCTCGGCTGGAGTAACGAAGCAATTGTTTAAAGTGATGGGTATCCGACATTCGTATTCAACTCAAGATAACGTGAAATAAAAAAAAATCGCTTAAAAAATATTTACGGTACACAATCAGCGGTCACTTGACTTTTTTCCGCTTTACGCTATCGCCGAAGTATGATGGGTATGTTGAGTTTGTCAAAACGTTTGCAACGACCAGAAGGTAGCTCCAGAGAGCCCACAAAGTATATATATTTTTGCTCAGCATTAAATTCTGAATTGACTTAAGCTTGCCTGTCTGTCTATCAGTGCGTGTAATGTTTTTGGTAAATATTTTCTTGGTCGCAAACATGAATCTATCTACTTTAAGTTAAAACAGAAACATAGGCAGTTCTTCAGGACGCGACAGGACGCGACGACTTCGAACCATCAAAAGTTATAAAAATGTGGATTTATATAATAATAATAATAATAATTATAATAATAATAATAATAAAATTTTCCATTTATAATCTATTGGTGCCCTTGCAGCACCAGCGCAAAAATAGAAAAAAATTGGCCACGCCTACCTAGTATTATAACGCATAAAAATTTTTTGTTTATCAAAACCTTTATAATGCACATACGTAAGCTTGAAAATCCCCATAAAGTGGAGATATGCTTGGGTCTGTCCATCTGTCTGTTTGCACAACACTATAGTATCCATGGAAAGCATTCTCCCATTCGCGAAAATGAAGATATTGACTACGAATTTGTGAGAAAATATGAAAATGACCTAAGCTTTCAGCTAACAGTCACGCCTGCAACGCCCATACGCCTATGCGACCAAAACTGAGAACACCTTTGCTCTACGGGGCTCTTCCTCGTTACCCTTTAACTACAATAGAACCGCGATGTAAACTTTTACATTTTTATTCTCAAAATACAAAAAAATCAGCCGCGTCCACCTAATGTTATAGAATATGAAAGTTAAGTTTTATTTATTGTTTTTTTTTTTAGGAGAAAGGGAGAAAGGTATGAAAGATTCGATCACAGTCGCATATAAATGTCTTACTTGTTTTTTATTTATTTATTTATTTTTTTTTGGCTGTCTTTTAATATCCTTCTTCAAAGTATAATTCGCAATTTTTATGCTCCGAGAACAAGTATTTTGTTGCCACTAATACATGAATAGTTAACACGTGGAGCAGTAAATTGAAAAAAATTTTTAAGCGATGATGCGACAAGTTAAGTGATTCTCAAGTTTTTAAACGGTTTTACAGTTTAATGGTATTGTAAATAAATAACTACAATGTTGTGTGTGTCCATGTATATATATAAAATTATTTACTTCAATCATACTTACTGTCGCGCTCAGTAATATTTGAAATATTTTCATAAATATTTTCATTGCATATTTTTTCTAATTAGTAATTTTAATTTTTAATTTTTTTTTAAACTGAATTATATATGATTTTATATCGATCTAATTGGCTTACAGCAAAACTGGAAATAGAAAGTAAATAATATTTTAAAGGGTGTGATGATAAGCATGCGACATCCATTATCTAAGGGAAATAATATGCCATCTGTGGCAAAATGAACGACCCGTAGTTTGTGCCAAGCACTGGTTGGTAGACATAAGTGTGGATTAAATGAATGAAACGAATATCAAGTGTCAAGAGCAAATATTTTCTTTCACTTTCACACAAATTTTATATGCTTTAATAATTGTTTACGGTTTTCAACTAAGCCCATCATCAACGAAACGTGACATTAATCAAGATCGCTCACGACCACAAATAATTTTTACGCTACAACGAGGATTTCAATCGCAAGACCCAGTAAAAATTAAAATTTAGATTTTGATAGAATTGATGCTTTTTCTAAGTTGAGGTAGAACATCAATTCATTTGAAAAACTGAGATAATTCGCCCATAAACATGTCAACAATATTTCGAAAAATATTTATTATTAGTAGTAACAAAATACGAACTATTGTCGATATTAACCTAACTTAAGTCATATATATTTTACAAGCCTCTCTAAACTTCGGGGGCCGAGATAATTATAAGAAGCGATCAACTGGCGATCATCTGTCTTCATTTGAGAACGCACTGTTCCGATTATTACAGTGACACGTATTTAAAATTTATCAGAAAATGAATAAAAATTCGTTCATACATATATTTCTTTAAACCGCGTAAATATTGAAAACTCTCTTAGTAACATTAATGAACTTAAACTTCAAAAAATTAATAGATTAGTAGTTGATTTCGTTGAACTTGTCTTTTAGAGTAATTGGTAGATTTATTCGTGTTTAAGGAATCTTGGAATCAATCCGATGGAATTACAGGTCTATTTCTAATATATTTTTCCGACGACGCGTTTTACATGGGCTGGCTGTTTTTACACAGGTTTGTGAGAAAATTTTGTTGATATTTTCCTTTCTATACCCTACACCACTTGTAGTGGAAGGTTACATTAAATTTGCGCGCAAGTGTGTAACACCCAAAAGGGCTCAAGATAGACCCACCTTTCACTATTTTACTTTAGGATATTCTGTCCGTCTATCTGTCTGATTTTCTTATGTTCTGCCTACAGGCCGCAATTTTTAAGATATTTTGATGAAATGTGCCTGAGAGACAAACGATATTGAAAATGGCTGGGACCACTTTTTCGACCACTCCCCTTATAATGCCTAATTTTAAAATGTCGTTGTATGAATACCTTTAAGGTGGTGTAAACTATTTATTGGTGTTGTGTTCTTACTTGTTGATATAACTGAAAAATTTTGATCATTTTCTTAGTTTATCTCAATTTTTTTAAGCTCTTTTTGAAAAAGTCTTATGGAGCGGAAAATAAGTATCATTTTAATGGTCATTCAGGTATATGGCCTGAGATCTTTTCTGGCTGTTGTTGACTTTCTAGCGGGAATGGGAATAAAATATTACGGTCTAGACACGAATGAACATGCAGTTATCCGAATGGGTGAACCAATGGATGGATTCATGGAAGGGTAGTTTGAGATCTAGAAAGAACAGCTGAGAAGAATGGATGGATTCATGGAAGGGTAGTTTGAGATCTAGATAGAACAGCTGAGAAGATCACCCCATAAATTGTGAGCATTAGATATAGAAAAATTCAATTAACAAACCTTCATTTATAAGAGATTAACAACCTGATAACTGGCATGGAGAGATGCGAAAGTTTTTCAGAGCACCACTTTAAATATTATTAAACTAAGCTCTTGATCTTTTCATTAGCATTAGTATCAGATTAAAGAAGACGTAGTCTGTTATTCAAAATAGAAGGCTTTTCATAGAAGGCTTTTTTGACTTAATTTACTCATCAAAATCAAAATTTTAGCTTGCAGTGATACGGAGCTATATTGAGTAAGAAAGAAGTCATTATTTAACAAAATAAATTAATTAGAATTTGATGCACATCTTATCCTTTTGTTAATCAAAGTCATCAGCTAGTTGCTGGCCATGCACAAATTGACTGCGTATCGTATGTGAACCTTAAGCATAAAATAATATAATTATTATGATATTAAGTTTCTTGCATGCATTTATGAAATTAATTATGTACGCAATAAAACATTTACTAGTATATCCCACTCATTGTTATTATTCACTTAATAAGACCACTTTCACACACAATCCACAACAATTAATGCATATGCAATCTTTAATTGCATATAACTTATACGTCATGGTAATTGTTTTCATTTTTTCATGTGCGCACTGCATGTTGCAAGATTTTATGTAAATTTCTCATATACATGTTCACATAAATCATTTTTTTTTTTTTTCTGTTACTTCTTTCGTTTTGTTTTTTTTTTTTTTTTTCTTTTTTTTTCAGTTAATTTTATATTGAATACAAGCGTGATTTAAAAGGATTTTATTTAATAGAAATTAATTTCTTAATTGAATTTCTTCTTCTCTTTTGTAGATTGGTTTTCATTTTCACTTTTTCATTTAAACCGTTTGATCAACCGTTTCATTCAAAAGTTCGCCTTCTACTACTTTATGAATTTATCTCAGTTTTATTTTCACGTTCACGAAATATTACAAATTTATGTTCTAATAAAGGACAATTACCCCATCGAACAAATTGCTTGCCAACTCGCACACTTTACTATTATCCAACTCAGACATTGTGTTCAAACAAAACACAACTTCTGCCGCAAAAAGGAGCACATTTTCATATTTATCGACTGCAAAGGATACTAAGGATACCGATACAATAGTCTTACAATTGCGCTTGTAACAGATAGCCGGCATATGACATAGAAAAGCATCGAACCTTTACATATAAATATATATAGATATATAGATATATATATATATATAGATATATATGTGTGTGTTCCTGTACAGTAAAAGATTCATACTTAACAGACTAAAGCATTTGGCTAAAGAGGTAGGCTTTCAATTATTGCTATAACTTTTTATTTCAAAGAAATAAATTCTTGGCCTAAACTAAGCTCAACTCTAGCACCTATAACTAACAATCTACTCTGTTTTTTTTTTTTTTTTTTTTTTTTTTTAAAAGGACGAGAAGATTAGTCCATAGGATGTGTGATACCGAATGGAAATCTTCGAAAACTGCAAAGATTTTCCACGCTATCACAGACTTTGAGGAATAGATTTCTTAAGGATCCATTGATTTATTGCAATTATGTGACAGAGATGCTGATTTTAATTTTCGCATCATTGGTTGGGTGCATTGGCAGCAGAAGATTATAGCTTACAACAGAGTAGTATGAATGATAGCACCAATCAAGCAATGGTTGGTCGTTCATCTTCTCTTTAGCTTTTTCCTGCAAAATATGTTTTAAAGTCTGTAGAAATGGAGTTTGAGTTCACATTATAGTTTAAATTTAAAAGTGGGTTTAAAGGAAAATTTTTTTTTTTTAAGGTGGATTTAATTCGCCCTCGACCACCTCTATAGCAGACATGTTTATGTATTTATATACATATTTATATTTACATTTATATTCATCCATTTGTTCAATGAGCGCTATGCAGGCAATGGTTGTTAGAAGTAATTATGGGTTTTATGGACTATTTAAGATTTTCATCGAGGCGACTTGGAACGGACATCAATCGGAAATTATGAGCAATTATGAAAACCTCTTGGAAAAAACGCATTTATTTGAGTAGTAAAACTAATGATTTATGTCTATATCAGGGCGTCAAACGTTCGATTCAAAGTGAGCTTAGTTTATATTACTTGTTGTTTATCGAATTAACTAACAAAAGCCATAATAATGAAAAATAAGTAGACATGCTTTGACTTTAGCTTTTGTTTCTCTTTGTTTCTATATGTTAGGAAAGCACTTGTAAAATTTCATTCACATTTCGTCTTTGTTTATTTTGAATTTAAACTGTTGTTGTGATCATGTGTTTTAGTTGTAGTTGTGTGTGTGTGATTTCACTGCATAATCACTTTTTATTGATGTTTGTTGTTGAGTCTTGTTGATTTTCCAATGCAAACACATACATACAATTTAAGTAAGTATGCAAGGATTACATGGTTTTACATCCGACTGAATAGAATTGTGTGCGTTCCGTTAACAGAGAGCGGAAATACATTTGTAGTACTAGCAGAGAATACTTGTTCAGATTATGTAATAAATACATGTCTACATATCTATGCGTATGAATAGAAATAATATTTACCGTATTTTCTTAATATTTTCATTTTGTTTTGTTTTTCTTGTCTTTTCTTTTTTTTTTTTTTTTTTTTTTTTTTTTTTTTTT
>KK502400.1:2775815-2789281 GCA_000688735.1 Glossina austeni
AAAAATAAAATGGTTTCCTAATTAGGAGTAAAATACAAAAATATATTATTAGCTGTAATAGCATCCATTAGCCGGTCAGAGTGATCAGAGTTAAAAATATTTATTAAGACAAATTTCAATTATCATCTGATGTAAGTTTGAAATAATTTCAGTTTTTACACCCATCACCATAAAATGACGAGTGTGTTCACTGTAAGCATTCTCCTGGCGGACTTCAAATTTGGCAGCAACATTGATAGGTCTTGCTACGCAGGTTGGTATTGAAAATGGGCCAAATCAGTCGAAGAAAAAGCTTACAACAAATGCTCACGTGTAGTGAGAACAGAACTGTTTTTCAAAAGAAACAAAAATTGGTTTCTTCATCATTACTCATCAACTATAGCGGATAAATGCACAAAAATGTGGACGTGTATGTTATGGGCGATGCTGTAGTACCTGTACATAAATGAACAAATTGATCACGCCTACCCAATATTATAATTTAACTTGTTCTTCGATGTCTTTATATTGCGGGTAAGTTTCAAATTTTGGCATGCATCTAAGCATGTCCATTTGTGCGTCTTTCCATCTGTCCGCCTGTCCAATTGTATAGTTTGTGTGGTAAACATTCTCCCATCAGCGAAAATAAAGATAACGAGTATGGCAAAAAGTATTTAGTTTTTTTTTTTTTGTTTTTGTATTTTTAAGATAACGATGATGGGTATAAAAGATTCGGTCACAAGTATATTCATTTTTCCTGCTTGTTAACCTTTATATGCGAACGTGCGTTTTCTAATCCTTTCGAAGCTGATATCCTTTCAAACTGTAATATTCACGTAGAAGTACATGTGTGTACATATAAGACTTTGATTTTGCGATTTCTTATCAAAGGAGGCGAACGATGCAGTTGCAGTAGATGGAATCATATTCGTATCGCTATTGAGAATATATTCGTTAATTCAGGTTAAATCATGCGACCCCATATATCCTAACATTTAACTTTTGTAAGTTGCTTTTGAAATTGATGGGAATGTGTACCTAAAGAAAATTTTGATTTGATTAGTAGTGTTGCTCCTTTATACTTAAGTGATATGATTAACTAAATAATGTTAAAAATTTTTCAATAGAATTAAAATCGATTAAACTAAAGGATTTAAATCTCGAATTTTTCAAACGAATACAATTTTCCTAAATCTATTAGATGCAAAAGTAAGTAAGAACAGGCAGCAGAGATATTGGCATCACGTTAAAGCCATGAGATTTACTTGTATTTTAAATATCTGCACCGAAATTCAGAAAGAGTCGAAGAGATGCAACTTGTGGGGGAATAATAATTATCTGAGTATGAAAGTTATATTTGTCAGCGAAAGAAAGTTTGGCACATTTTACCTATTTTGTTAAATGGGGGCGTAAGAGCTGGTTAATGAAGTCTATTCTCAGACTGACCGTGATTGCTGCCGCTCGTATTAGTGGATGCGTTCTTGTGCCTCGATTTCCAAAAATTCCAAGTTTACTTACTGATATATATAATAAATATTTATGCTTCAAAATGTCGCCGACAATTGTTTCCGAACGTTTCTAACAAGAACGATAAAATTTGTATATCATTGTAGCGAAAATATAAGCAAAGTGTTGATTGAGTCTTTATCTAATAATGTAATAAGAGGAGGAATTAATTTAGCAAAAAATACGTAAAAAATCTCTAACACTAGTGTAATACTAGTCGCTTGATTATTTATTTATTTATTTCCGTTATTTAATTAAGTGAGAGTTCTGTTAAAGTTTCCTTCTTGAAAGCAAATGATTACAATGTGCAAACGTATTCGTTCACAATCAAAATTCTCGCTGTTTATGTAAGCAATAAACTAATGTATATATAAACAAGTAAACACGCTATAGGCGGTACACACGGTACATCATCATTTAAAAACCACTAAACCACTTTTGTTAAAGCAATTGTTCATATATAACAACTCTTCAAAAAAGCATGCCAATGTAAAAGAAGTGGCCGAAAAAGTGGTCCGATCCCACACATTTTTAATGGCGTTGCTCTTTGGGACGAAACATATCGGAGTCCCAAGTTTTATTCTAGTTGCTCTTTGGACCGAAACATATCGAAGTCTCAAGTTTTATTCAAATATCTCAAAAATTACAACCAATAGATTGAATACAAGATAACAATCTAGACAGACAGTGGACAGACGGACAAACAAGTTTAAAACGATTCAGAATCACTTCCGGCAAAAATGCGTCCATCTCAAGGCCTTCTGAGTTTTTGCATACATCCGCATTAGTTCCTGTACCATAATTGACGTAGGGTATTATCCGTACAATATAAGTTTTTCTAAAGGTGAAATGATTGAAAACTTTATGAATGTGCAGATATTTTACATACATACAATACCCGAATGAATTTGTTGCCATGGTATGCTTGTTAAGCTACACGGTTGCTAGTGAACGGTAAGCTTTTGCTGTTATGTTGTGAAACGAGTAAAACTTTGAACAGAGCCGTTCTTAAGTAATGACAATGAAAAATAGTGAGCGAGTAAACTAACAATTCCACCGTTACGTTACATCAACAAGGCTATGCACATATCTGATTCAATTTATTCTCTCTCTGCTAACTACATTTCTTTCTTGTACTCTGCTGTCATAGAATAGCTTGAAGTAATCGAATACTTTTGAAATCAGAATCTGGTCTTAAATTGCATTAATTTTTTCTTTCACGAATTGTTGAGAAAAGAAACTTTTATCAGGGACATTTTTTGACTGCATTTGCTGTTGGACTTTCGATTTTCTATGGAGAGACTGATTTTTCAATTATTAGGTTCACTGGAATAGGAAAATTATATAATGTGAGCATATATTTATTACCTACCTGGAGTGTGCTCCAAACTTAAGCTTAAGGAGAGTCTTGGTACAGATTTTAAAAATTGGTTGTTCGGTGGCAAGTACTACTACTATAAGCAACAAATTGCTCAGCCTAGAAATTATTGTAAACTTTTGTCTGTAACTTCAGATACACACTAACAAGGAGTTGCGCAGCCTGTCGATAAGCACATTTACTATGCTATCCTAAAATGTAACTATCAAACTATACGAGATATTTAGATAAAAGGACCATGCCCACATTTAACAAAATATTTTACAATTCTTATGTATTTGTTTGGAGAGTCAAAGCTTCCTTAAATGCTTTATACAATGCTAGCACCCATCCAGAGTAGATTAGAAAAATGTTACTACAATTTATAAACTTTAGGGCCGTCATATGGTGAAAGTCCAAGCTCATCATAGCCTGCTGCCTTGTTATTCATGTGTTATCACATAGCTTTTCAAGTTGTAGAAAAGCGCTTAAAAAAACTTATGAAAGTTTGGTAGACCGTAATGCATCATTTTGCTAAAATGTGGCGTCGCTTTCACGCAGCATTTCACGGGAAAGCTTCGTCATTTTCGCATCCATCAGCTTCTAGAGCATTTTCTATTTAGAGCATACTTTAATTACAAGATGGCGCTCCAGTGTAAGCTTCATAAAGAAAAAAGCGACTACCAGTTTTCGCTATTGAAGAGCAGACATATAAAGATTATCATCAGAAATGGATAGCAGCGGGATCTGCGAGAAATTTTGCTTCACTTGATTCATCCGGCCGCTGTTAACAGTTGCAATCAAGCGACAGATTATCTGCATTACGATAGTTAAGACAAAATTCCCATATCATGCTGAAACTGAAACAATTACTGTTAACTCGAACGAAAACTGTTCGGGTTTGAGCAAAACCAGGATCGAGAGTTATTTACGGAATAAAATTTTATATGCTTTCTGCTTTCGGAATGTCTGAAATCTCTTTGTTAGCCTTACCAGGAGTTTTTTTTTATTAACGTCCCTTGACACAAAACGTGTTCAATGTGAGTCCAAGTTGTCACATCGATACTTCTTCCATAGTCTTAGTAATAATCTGGTATCTAACTGGCTAACAGCTAACTATCTGAGAGCTGGGGTAAGTATTTAGAAAACCGATAGTAATAATACGAGACGAAAATAGCCGATGAATAGTCGATGACACTCGTTCCGCTTAGATGCTTATATGCTTATGCAAAAGTGTTATCTATCCAAGATTCGACTTAACTCGAATGGAGTTCCGTAATTGGTTTAAATTGAAAAGGACAACATACTGCAGCATATTTTAAAATACTTGCTTAGGTAGGGAAAAGCTTTTTAGCTTTCTGGAACAGCGACTTTCCAAGAATTTCAAATACATGGTATTCGGTAGTGTGAAAAGTGCTGGCTATTTCATAAGAAGAGGAGAGAGGAGAAGACTCTTAATCTATTGTGTGGAATGCCTGCCAAGGAGCACTTTACTATTTCGTTGGGACGACGTTATGCTTAACGTAACAGGTCATGTGAAGGAATTATGAAATATGCCATAGATGTGAAAAAATATTCGATTTACTTATGTATTTTAGGTAGCGTTAGAACTCAATATTTATCGGCGGAATTGAGCAAAAATGAAGAAAGAAGTTCTTCGGCAAATGGGACTAAGCCGACATAGAAAAACAAAAGAGATTTTGAAATAGTATTGAAAATAGTCCATCAATCTCAATTGCGCAACACATTCAAGCGAAACGTGTACTGACAATTTCCTAACGTGTATCTCTTGCATGACGAGTAGCTTTGGAGTAGGATTACATTGTTTGCCGTAAGCATTTTTAAGAAATAACGGGTGCAAGCACTGTATTCAATAAAAGGAATATCCACCATACGGATCGTGCTTTAGAGTTGAAGGTTAAGAGCTCAAGCGAGCTAATGCCTGAATACTCGTCTAATGCTAAAATTATCCAGAAAACAAACTATATACTAAAGGCAATAACTTTCTAAAATCATTTTCAGAGGTTTATTCTCATGGTTCAAAAAATCAATATCACTTTATAATAGCGACCTACTGCACCATAATTTTATGTTGGTTATCTCTTGGACTTTGGACTTCTATTGAATTTTATTATCTTCAATGCTTTTTCAAAGTATGGAGACGTGCTGTTTGATTTTTAATGCGTAACGGTATTAAATATAATTTTCCAGGTTAACATGAGACTCAGTTATGGCGGACCTTATGGATTTCACAAGCAATTGTTCATCAGCAATTGTTTTGGATGGCCTGCAAACAGGGCCCGGTTTAGGGTAATTTGAAAATAATGCAAAACCTTTTCATTGAATGCCAAAAAAATGCGTATTTCATCGACGGATGCAATCGCTTCATAATTTACAACTATCGAGTTTACTCGATATCGAGAACCATAAACTGGCCTCACTATTGTGTCGCCCCAATCCAATAAATATGAAAATTGAGACAGGAGTGGTCTCTTCTACAACATATTGTACATGTTGTTGTAGAGCTGCTACAATCGCTTTAACACTTTTGGAATAATGTGGAAGATGTCGAAATTTGGCGAAAAGCTGAGTGGGAGAAACGACAATACTTTCCCCCCAACCTAGAATTTGAGCTTTTGCACACTGCATTGTGGTAGAGTTGAGATTTTAAGACCCCAATGGCAAAAATCTTTGTTTCATACTTCACAAAGTCATTTGTATCCGTACAATGTTTGCTGTTCGCTCTGCGACACATTTGTTGCTTTCGATAGTACTGACCTTTGTAAAGCTTCCGAAAGCTGTTTTTTTTTTTTTTTTTTTGGTGTTATGATTATTTGACCGGCTTCTGTTTTGCTCTTGTACTCTTCACTGCAGTATTGTTTTATAAATTTTATCGAGTATAAGGTGAATGCAAAAATTGGTTTAGTAGGTTAGACTTCATTTTTTCGCAAGTCTTTTTTTGCTCTTTTTTTTATAAATTGGTGTGTCGTGTGTGTGCATGTGTTTTGTGTGCGAAGTTTAAAACTGTTAAATGCCAATGCAAATTTATGCGGAACATGGAGTTTTAGAAAGCAATTCCTCTTTGCAAAAATCAATTGAATTTAAGACTGAGAAAGTCCTTGAAATGCGAATAAAAGGAAAAGTCTTTGCTATATAAAAATAGAATTAAAGAACAAAAGAGAATGGTTAGGCATCAACGTATGGAGTATATTAAATTAATTTTAATTCGTTATATTTTTCTATGGACACATAAAAGGAGGGTTCAAGCATACTGAGCCTCAACGATCAAGTTCTCGTATTCTTATATTCCATATGGATGGGCTTTATAGACAAAGTTTATAAGTCAAATAGCTTCTAATTGAATGCATGCAAAATCGCATTTCAAGTCTTTTGGACTTTCTTGTCATCTTCAGATTGATTGAATGCTTTTGCAACACTTTTTTTTTCGACAGCAAGAAGGGTTTCATTTATTCTCCCAAAATCTTGTGATTCAAAGTATAATCCGCCGTAGCTAGGAGGAGAGACAGGGTGCCCGAGATGGAGGCAATTCCCTGCACTACCTACCTACTGCCGTTTACTACTTACTATATGACGCTATTGAGTGGACAGTATTTAGTAAGGAATACCAAGTAGTAGGCATTAAGTAGGCATACGAAGTTCGGCGTAGTAAATATCTTCAGGACTGTATGCAGAATATTACCAGTAGCGCTACTTAATTAGCAATTATTTCTGCATGGGTTTTGAACACATTTACTTGACGTGCTTGATTTCGTAAACTCTTTTTAGGATGAGAGAACCGCTGATTGCTTTTTCACTTGTTCTGTATGTAACTAAAGCAGTAAATAGAATTTTTATATATAATTTATTTAATACATTTAAATGTCCGCTGTTGGTAACAAATAATGATTGAATTTTACAGTTAAAATTTTAAATAATTAATTTACATATCTATGTATGTATAATGAGATACAGATTAAAAACGAGTGAAAGCACTACAGTAAGCCACGGCACACCATAAAATATCTCATATCATTTCACATTCATGTAGCGGCCTTTCAAACTGTGGCATTATAAGGAAAGCGGTCCGTGTGACCCGTACAGAACCATTTTTAATAGCGTTCGTCCTCGAATCAAAACACGTCGGTGTATCAAATCTCCTCAACATATTTCAAAAATTCCGATCTATAGGTTGAGCACAAGAAAACCTGATGGACACACGGACGGCAAAGCTTCGATCGATTTAGAAGGTGAATATGAATCGGTAGGTATAATGAAGGGGGGTATATGAAGTCACTTTGGGTATTGAATACATTCACACACAAACCTAACATACCCTTCTGTCATAAGTGGCGTAGGGCATAAAAACTATCGTCGATTGTAAAAGAAATGTTCTATTTTTTAAAAAATACTCCCAACGGCACTAAAGTTCATTAAACATACAAAAAGAAAAATCGTTGTACTGAAGGCTGTTACAGGGGCCGTAGAAATTTAATAGCAATCCTTTCCATAATTTCCAAAAATAGAAAAAAGTGATTAAAAGTGATCTAGACATCGGACCTCACTTGAAATATCGAAAGTTCAAGCCACATAAAGAATTCGACCCTTCATAGATATTTTTAAATATTCTTAAGCAGTAACGTCCACGCAAACGACGCTTTTTGTGTGATAGAAGGAAAAATAATAGAATATTAAGGGTCGATGAGATTGTTAAGCATACCTGTAGTACTTGCTAGGGCAAAGAAATTATTTTCAAAAAATATTGAAAAATGGCAACATCTAAACCATTCTCATGAAAGGAGTGCTGCCGCCTACGCCTGTTTTGGAGTCGATTTGATTAAAAAAAACGAAAAAAAAAATCATTTAATCTACGTGTCTACAGGAAAGTTGGAGAAAGTGGGAGTTTTTGGCAATAATAAGGGACTCTATTATTAATAAAAAAATGTTTAAATTAACTTCTCGACAAAATCCTACGCATTCCTCTAGAGAATGTTGTCTTAAAGAATGAAAATCGTAGGAGATTTACCGCAAGTCGTTTTCAAAAATTGTGGTTCAACGGAAAACGCATTTGCAGTTTCGCTACGCTTAACTTTATCAAAACGACCGTTGAGAAAATCTCAAGGTGGTAGCGATACGAAAGCTTTCGGTACTTTGGCCAACTATTTAGAAGTTTACGATAAAGTTTTTAGTATTGATTACGAATACAGCTGTTGAGTTAGGCAGTCTATTGGTCTCCTATCATTTCGCTACACGTGAAACGTAAAGCATGCGTTTCTGTCTTTAACAGATCCCTTCGAGAATGAAATGGTCGAGAAAAGATAGTATGAGCAAATATTCGAACATGAAATATACGAGGATTTGAAAGATATACCAGGAGTCAATGCTGAGGGAAAAACATAATGAATATTGTATTTAGGAAAATTTGCAGTTGTTTCTGTCATAAAAGGCTGCACATAAGATTTTGTCGCCATATAAGAGTTTGATTTTCATGAGGATCCCTGTGTATGGCGGGATCTAAAAGAAAAAGCTTTATAGTCCAAATTCTTTACGGTTCATTTTTATGGTACATTCCTAGTATTTTGTAATCACAAAACATTAAATTAAATTAAATTAAAAAATTTAATCATTTTGCTGCAGGGCTGACTATACCTGAGAATCCTTGCATAGAATGGGATTCACAAAACTAGATCTACGTGGTTCGAATTTGCTCCAATTAATTTTTATTTTCAATTACTATTACGGTAAAATTTTTGGTCATCAAAACCTTTTCGCCGTATAGGAGGTTATATTTCATGGGCATCGTTATATGCAGTGGTGTCCAGAAAAGCAGATCTACTTGATCGAAATTTGGTGCAGTTAAGTGTTATAAAAAATCATTCTTATGAACCACTTTTCGTCATAAAAAAAACCAAAAAAAGCTTTATATGCGATGCGATCCAAGAAATTTATCCATCAAGAACCAAAAGTAGACCTACCAAATCCGGTGAGGTTAAATTCTATATTAAATTACAATTACGAACCAATTTTTCCCATGATGTATTAAAAACTAGAGCTTTTTTCCATACAGAGACGCAATTGTTTGTAGAAAGGGCTACATAGGCGGGGATTGAAAAAATTGGCAGATCTAATCTAAAATTTTCCCCGTAATTTAGAACATCGAATTATCATTGTTTAGCGATTTTTGTCAAACATATTTAGAAATTTGAATTTTTTTCATATAACAACTATTCAAAATGAGGCTTTATATGGGAAGTGGTCGAAAAAGTGATCCAATCCGAAGCCATGTGAATAGTGTCCTTTCTTGGACCAAATTTTATCAAAATATTTCAAAAATACCGTTATTTAGATTGAATACAAGTAAATAAGATGAAGAGACGGACAGACATATAGCAGTATAATAAAAGATCGGTCTATTGTAAGCCCTTCTGGGGTTTGTATATATCCGCACAACCTTAATGTACCCTGTACCGCCAGTGGTGCAGGTTATAAAAAAAAGATGAGTCGATAGCGTTGTTTGCTACAATATGGAGTTAGCGCAGCTGATTTTGTCTATTTTCAAAATAAAAGTTTTTCTCGTATAGGCAAGTGGGCGTTGCAGGCGTGTTCTTTGAAAAGTTCAGGTCAATTTCAAATAGTTTTACAAATTTGTAGGCGATATCTTCATTTTCGCTAACGGGAGAATATTTACCAAAAATACTAGAAAGTTGCGCAAACAAACAGATAGACAGACGAATAGACGGATCTGATTAGGTGCATTCCAAATTTGAAATTGACCAAGAATTTGTATACTTTTTAGGGTTTTTGAAGCACGTTACAAAGGTATTGCAAAAACAATTGAGTTTTGATATGTTATAACATTGGGTAGGCGTGGTCAATATTTTCCATTTTTGTACACAAATACTACAGCATCACCCATAGATAATGCTTTCAAATTTTTGTACATTTGATTGCTATAGCTTATGGGTAATGAGTAAAAAAACGTTTTTATTCCTTTCGAAAAACAGAAGGACTCTCAGTTTACGTGGTACTGTGGACGTATCCTCCAATCGATTTGTCTCATTTTCAATACCAGCCTGCGTGCAAAAACTTCTAATCTCTCTGCCAAATTTGAAGTCGATAGCCGGCAGGAGAATGTTTACAACAGATTTTACACAGACAGACAGACGGACATGCTTAAATCAATTTAGAATTTGATGCTTCTAAAGAATATATACGCTTTGCGCGGTCTCTGATGCTTACTTCTGGGCATTGCGAACATTTTGACAAAGTGCATATACTTTTCATCCTTCGCTGATGGACATAATAATAATAATAATGAAACTAAATATATATAAAATAGATTTTTGATATTATTTTGGCAAACATTAACAATTTGTTTAAATAACAATCCAATTATACTTTTTTTTTTTAATGTATGATCGATCACTCAAGTGATGGCGACCGTTCGTGGTATGCAGTGACGGTCGTAAAGAAGTGAGAAAAGAGAAAGAGATAAACCAGCGGCCAGCTTTGTACTCCACTCGGTGAGCGCTATCCTATACCTACGACCAAAGTAAACTCTACCGCATTGAGACTTGGATCCGCGAATACAGACTTGGCAGCAGTGATTCTTATCTACTCGGCTACTCATGCGACTCATGGAAAGACTCACTACTTTGCCTTATTTTCATATTCTTAATTGTGCATCGCGCAGTAACGTTACCAGTCCTTTCCTTATTGGCAATAATTATTGCATAAAGCTAAATGTCCACATATCGGACCTAAATTTTTGTATTCTCCAGAACCAATTCAAATAACATTTTAGATCAATGTTTAGATCAATGCAATAATTAATGCATTCTGCCATTAATGCTTAAAATTTCACAACTTGTGGATTGCGATCGAATTACGTTATCGAAGCGCATAAAAAAAGTGATGGGTGTTTTTTTTTTTTCTTTTTTTTGGGAATAAAGGGCGGGAAGTGACAGTGGCTATTGTATTTTATTATATTAAATCATTTTTTTTACTTACTTGTTTTTTTATTTTATCATTGAAATCAGAAACTTCATCGGTTAATGATCGTTATTCATCACTATATTTATTAAATAATTCTATATTATTTAATGTTATTTACAATTATTAACTGCATTGTTCTTTAACAATTAGTTCATTATAGAGTTATTTGGAATTTTTGATATATAAAACAAAAAAAAAAAAAGATAAAAATAATAATCACACAAAAGAAGAAAAGGAAAAATCAAGAGGAGCATTATTATAGAGTATAACAAGGTTGAATATTTTGCATGCGTATCAAGTGAGCATAACTTATACACTAAATTCTTTATATAGAGAATGCTTGAGTTTCATAAGAAATTGAAAATAACAACAATAAAATAGTTCGAAAATAAAGAGTTTGAGTTAAAGTAGAACAATGGCTTATGCTTATAACGGGTAACACATAATGTTAGCCCATATTATAATAGTTACCATTCGCAGGGGGTTGGGTAGGATAGCTCTTTGGACCGCTAGAGCTAGCGGGTTGGGAAGAGACGGACGACCCGCTGCGTGAAGAAGGGTTCTCACTGAATAGTCCTCCGAAATTGCGAGAGCTGAAAATATCGCCAAGACCGCCGCTAGTACCAGAGCTGCTACCACGGTTTCCGCCAGTGCCACCCCCACTCAATAGGCTGCCTAAGAAATTGCTGGCGCTGCTACCACTGCTACTTGGCGTTCCGTGACCACTGCCACCTGCACCCGTTAAAACGTTTGTTAAAAGTCCGCCCAGGAAATTGCTGCCAGGCGAAGAAGAGGAAGGTGCGCCACCACCGTAACCACCACCAGGTTGTTGCATGCCTTGACTACCTTGATTACCACCCGCACCACCACCTCGCAATGTGCTTGCAATCTGACCGGCGATTATGCCAGTAACTGCCTGACTTACGGCCGGATTGGAGAAAAAGCTAGAGAAGAAACCGTTGCTGTCTTTCTCTTTGGGTTTAGATGGTGTGTAGCCTCCGCTTCCTGCACCCCCGCCATTACCGCCAGAGTAGCCGCCTCTGCCGCCATAACCAGACGCTGGTGGCATGTAACCACCGCCCGGTTGATAGCCGCCAGGTTGATACCCGCCAGGTTGATATCCGCCACTACTACCACCGCCATAGGGACGATAACCTCCAGCGCCTCCGCTGACGCCACCACTATTGTTGTCGGTAGGCAGACTGGGATATAAGCTATGGCCACCAGCCGAAAAACCGCCACCATATCCAGCACTATTGCCTCCGCCACCACTATTTGGAGCTGGTGGGGCACTAGGATTGTAGGAATTATGTGTCTGACCACTGTTAACTGTATTGATTTAACGAATTTTTGTTACAAACATTTTTTTTTTTTTGTTTTAAACATGGACGAAGCAGAGCGAACACAGCAGCATCGTTTTACATAAAATGAAGCATAAAATGCAAAAATAAAAGCAAAGTTCAAGAAAAAAAAAAATATTAAAATTAAATAAAAAAACATATAAAACAAATTTTTTACATTTATACGTATACAATAAACATATGCATATATTAACATAATAAATTTAAATTAATTACAGAGATTTGATGCTTTGCATAGGAAAAATGATTTATTGTCCGATTTATTAAGCAGTTCTTCTCGCTTAACTGTTTTGCAAACGTTAAAAAAAAAGCAATTGTGAAACTTAAAGTGGATTAACCGATATTTTGTGTTTTTAAGCTACAAATTGTTGTGCAAAGCACAACATTCTTTAGCATAATAAGGCGCATACGCATTCCATATCATTAGAGATTATTCTCCTCTTCTTACTTAGATTTACGTCACGTCTTATTATGTATTCAAGATCTCTTACGTAATTGCTCTTCAGTTTAACTTCGTATTCAAAATCTTCAACTTAAAGTAAGCTCTTTGCAGAACTATTCGTTAGTATTTCCATTAAATCAGAGTTCAGTTGGCAAAGTTGGCAGAGTTTCTTCTATAAAATTATTTATGGTCTTTATATATTCGTCTTAATGTTTTTAATTCAATTTCCCTTAGAAGTCTATATATAAGTGAGTCTGTATAAGTCTGTATAAATGAATTTCTCTTTCATCTAACATGAGCGGGTGTGTAGGTCAGTCATGCCCATTTTTTTTTATAAAAAAACACCGATTTCATAAAATCATGTCACAATTTTTTAGACTAATGTGGGCGTAGATTGGGATCAATTTTGGATCAAATTGGATAAGACTCGGGGCATTCTACCTCAATTTTTGAGAGCGGAGGTATTTCAATAACAATCGGCGAAAAAACGAACGAACAAATGTCGGACAAGCGGACAGAATAAAAGAATTCGAATTTTATTCTAAAGAAAGATGTTTATGACGTCTGTGGTGGCTGTTTTGGGGCGCGCTAGCACAAATTCATCGAATACGAAAAGCCCGAAGTAAAGTTGAAGAATATAAAGTTCAAGGTATTTAATAAAATCTTTGGAAATTTTCTCATTTAATCCATTTTTGCTTTCATTGTTCTTAAATTATATTAATTTTTGAAGCCTTGGGCTTGTGGTCGTAAAAAAAAATTAATGCAATTAAACGAGAAGAAACAAAATAATTTCGCTTTTTTTTTTTTTTTTTAAATCATTTTTCTTTCT
>KK502400.1:2789293-2841541 GCA_000688735.1 Glossina austeni
TTATTCTTGTTTTAGTTATATTCAAAAATTCTACAAAAATTTTTTTATTAATTGTTAGTTACCATTGCTAGCAAGTATTATTAATATTAACTTGATGTCCGTTTAAATTTCCTTATAGTGTAGAGCTGTGTTTAGAGTTTGTTTCTTTGTTCGTTTAGTTTATTTATTTTATATACTAAAACATTAACTACAGTTAGTTAGTTAGTTAGTTATAAGTCTTGAATATTAGTTCTTTTCGTTTACGTGTGTGTGTGTGTGTGTGTGTGTGTATGTGTTTAGGTTTAATTACTATTTTCTTCTTTCTTTAATTATATTATAAAAATTATTTACATTTTGTTATGAAAAAAAAAAAAAAAAAGGAAAGAAAAATTAAAAAGTTTTTTTGTTTTTTATTTCTTTTGAGTTGCAGCAGTGTTAGTAAACATTGAACACATTTCATTTTGACATTCAAATGATGCAGTGATGGATGATGTACCAATGTGCCGATGTACTGATGTGCTTATGCGAAAGCTAATTAATCCGTTCAAATGGGTTTACACTGCATTATAGTTGGAAGTTCATGTTCGGTTCATCGAAACGAATGAAATGCGGTTTTCGTCTATATATTTCTAAATGTAAATACACAATATGCACATACATACATAAATTTTATAACGGACGGATATTTACAAGACTAATTTACATACGCGAGAATAGCAAAGCAAAAGTAGAAGAGAATCATTTTATTTTTATTATCTATAAAACTTAACGGAAATTTTATTTTATTTCACTTTATACTACTATTCATTCATTCATTCATTCATTCATTTATTTATTTATTTAATTATTAATTTTTTTTTTTTTTTTACTTTAAATTAATAGCGCTTGTGTTTTATCCTAAAAATAGAGAGTGATTTTTTTTTTACGATTTCAAATCAAAAAAATTATGGGTAAATATTTATAATCATTTGCTTGATTTGAAGTGAAGAAGTGCTTGTTCCCTTCCCTTCTCTTGATCACTTGCCTCACTTATAACACCCCCTACTTAATTAATATGGAGCAAGTTAATATTCCCTCGTTGCTTATTCCGACATAGCTTACTAATAACGCTTCTGCACGTCACTTCTCTTTGTTGAAATTGTTTGCTTCCTTCCCCCTCCGGTTACACATAGCTTAGATTGTAGTATTTGTACGATATTTAACGTTAAGCTATCAGTATTCAGTATGTAGCAAAGTATAATGAGACGGATATCAGCATATTCCGCTTTAAATCGGAAAAGAAATGGGAACTCAGCTCAACCTACGGAAATGAAATTGCCCTGCAAATGCAAATGAAGTCGTGAAACAGTTAGTGTGGGGTTTACGAGATTTCGTAGATAAACCTTTTAATCTCGAGGACAATGAATGTGTTGAAGGCCCGCGAATCGGATGAAGAAATTCAAAATTTATTAAACGAAAATTTAGTGCAGACTGAAAGAGAGCTTCTCGTACAGTTGGAAAAAAGTCGAGAAGCAATTTTAATTCGATCGTAGATAATGGGGCAGGATAGGGAACAAAGAAAAACTAAGAGAAGGTATTATTTTCATCGATGAAAAGAGCTAAAGGAAGAAAATCATGGCTTGATCCAGCATAACCAGAATAATTCACATCTCTTGCAAAGCCGTAGGCCCAGACGAGAAAGAAAGTTCCATCTTCAATTCCTATTCAATGCAATGGGAAAGAAACCATCTATCTATTAAGAGCTTCTAAAGCCTGCTGACTCTATTACATCTGGGCGATAATAAGCCTGAATAGCCGAACTAAATGAAGCGTTTGAGGAAAAACGTGAAAATGTCGGAAAATGTGTTTACTGCAAGCAAAAGCAACTAAGAAAGTGATCTTCAACTTGGACTGGGACCTTTCTCCCGCTTGTGGATTATCCTCCAGATCGGGCCCATTCCGATTACCGCTTGCTCAAGTCGCTGCAATCATATTTAGCAAATTAGTCGTTCGCAAAAGTTGAAGACGCACGAATATGGCCCGATTGTTATTTCGCTTCCGTAAGCGACGTGACAAGCGACATATGACCATAGACCGAAATGCATTTGAAATAGTTTTGAATTTTATTAAAAATTAAAGAGAATTCATTGGCGATTGATTACGCGACAAGGTATTTATTTAACTCATCAGTTCGATATTCTGAATTGATCCGTTTGCTATCTTTCTAAAAAGTGAAACAAAATAAAGAAAGTTTCGAAAATTGCATTAAATTACAATCGAGTTTGAAAATGGTTGGAAATCTGCTATATAGACGATATCTTAGAAGCCACAATGGATATCGTTTTGAATTGCAGTCATATTTTAGGGTTCTTTAAAGCGTTCCGTCTCGCGGCAAGCCTAATTGCTCTACTTGTGTTTGTGTTTGTGTGTATTTCTTGTCATTCGAATTGTTTCTTCACTTCAAATTTAAATTTCTATTTGCGTTTTTTCTGATTAAGGCTTGGATCGAATATCTCGTAAAGCGTTTCGGGAAAAAAGTACGCATAACTTCACTCTTCTCGAGAGACAGTATAGTAGTACATATTAAAATTGAGTTTAGTGTATTTGTATCATATTTTTACTCTCTTTTCTTTTCTTTTCTTTTCTTTTCTTTTCTTTTCTTTTCTTTTCTTTTCTTTTCTTTTCTGTTTTGTTGTGTGTTTCACTTTAAGAAAACATATCATAATACATTACATAAGTTCATTTAACATTACATTACATATTCGAGTTTTGCGTTACGTTTTGCTATACGATTGTAGTTCGCAACGAAGATGATTATTTAGCAAAATCTTATGTAATACGGATAATATTATATTTATGTAAATGTGTATTGTGTCTATGCTTGTATTTATTCATTTCTTTATCATCGTTATTATTATTTCTTTTCTTTTTTTTTTTTTCATTTTTATAAACATTTTTCTATTGCTTTATGAATACATGTAGGTCTTCTTTAGTTGAAGATGGCTTGACGGAAATTTAGACTTATTTTATGAAACTTCTTTCAATGAATAACAAAATAAATGAGTTATAAGCGAGAAAAACATTGCCGAAAAAGGTTTTTTTCCAACTCATCACGACAATAAGTGCGACTTGTTTTTAATTTTGGTGTCCATAAATCGATCTAGGTCTGGGTCATGCACTCATCGAGGCTTTAAAGCACATTTAGATAATCATTTATGGCAGATATCAAGTCAATGTCATCGATAACCTCTTAAGTATTTTTGTTAAAATCTCGTTTGCTCGTCACTGATGCAAACGTAAGGAGATTCGAACTCAAACTTTCCATACCTAGGTTTTGTCCATTTGTAAATTCTTTCCTTAACAGAGAGAGGGATGAATAGAAAAATTTATTTTACGACGAACGACGATTAAATATATCTACATGTGTACACACACACAGACACAAGGATGCAGCACACTTTCGCGTTTTTGTACTGCGTCCAGTTCGAACAACAGAGCAGAGAACTGCGCTAGAAGCTTGGGAGGATGTCCACACCGGAAAGTCACATCTGGTACATATTAGTGGCAAAAGACTTAGGGCTCGCGGTCAAGACGGGAACGCCATCGATAATTGTTGCGGTAGGTGTTGCTTAGTTAGGTGTTGGCAAACAATCGGAAATCTAATTATTTCCGTGACGGGATATTGATACACCGGTACTATAGGGAAAAGGGAATGTATAGGTAATTTGAGCGAATTAGAGTTCCGTACGGTGACTATTGAGCCTGTCATTTAGCGCAAGGGAAAATAAGCGCATAAGAGCCTATGTTACGTATTTCTCAGTATAGCAAAGTGACCAAACCCACCGTCTTTTGATGAAGAGTAATAAAAAAAAAAAATATTTACTATCCAAAGTGAATTCTTAATACTCTCCCAATACTCTTACATAATTGCACGTTCATTCTCACTGTCTGTCTATAGATTGTAATTGACATCTTAGGTTTGTATCGCTAAATTGTGAATTAATTTGGGCGAAATTAGAACCATTGAGTACAATTTTCATTCTCTGGTTCAGCTGTGTTTACGCCTTATTGCTGAGTTCATAATTGTACTGTCGAATAAGTAGCGCTTAGATTACCATGGATGTACTAATGGAATATTTTCAACAAGACACTACACCTGCTTTACACCGACTAATTGCAATTTTTCGAACTCAACATTACAATTTTGCTTTGCACGCTTACACGCTTGCACGCTTTACATGTCGTTAGTCTTGTCTGATCTGTTCATGGAACATGCCCAATGCTCGTTCCATTGCATTATATCCTATCTTGCGCTTTTCTACTTAGCATTCCTTTTAGCAGTAAATTTCGGCTTATACTTCATTAACCAATCGTGCCCTCGTTAGCTTATATGTGTGAATGCTTGATTGGCATCATTTAAGTTAAAAGTGATGTCGCTCCGCCTACACTTGGAAATTGTTTATTGTTATTTTTGTAATTAATAGCACTATTTGTATATATGTTGTTATTTTTGTAATTAATCGCCCGGATATCATCAGCAGCTAATTGATGGCAGTTTGATGCTATCGCGTATTTCTATCTAATATACTTATATATATATATATCTACCGGTCACTCTGGAACTAGTTATCCTTGGGCCGCCGAGTGTGCGTTTTCACACTCCGTGTGCCATTAGGCACCCTGAAGGTTAAATCTTCACGGCAGAGTACCCATCTTACGCATACAAAGACATTGGCACAACTAAGCCATAAGATAACATTGTGATCGAACTTATTATTAATGAGCCTGGAAGGCGTGAGTTTGCTCGATCATCGATCATCTAGCAGTAACTACGTACTAACACAATTTCCAGTGTCTGTCACTTCCCTAAACTGCGGCATATCCATAACGATAAAGACAAGTTTTCGTACATTTCACTGGACTGCTAAAGGTCTTTATGGACCAAATCAAATCAAAATTTGAATTTCTAGAAAATATTCCTATCAATACTTTCCTTAAACGTAATAACAAAAGAAGAGAAAATGATGAGAGAAACCTTTACTCAACTTTTTAATACATAGGTGAATATAGGTTAAAAAATGAAGAAAGTGAAGCCTCCATTTGTTAGGTAGGCGTGAAGGGAATTTTATTTTAGATAAGAAAATTTGGGTTCCCATAGTTTGCTACCAACTATTTATTCGAAAGAAAGACACTTTTTCTTTATTGCCTTCATTTCGTATGCGTTTGCTTGGAAAACCATAAACGAAACGTGTATGCTTGCGTCCAAAATTAGTAACAGAGCTCTTAGCACTCTTTGTAGAGAGAATGTCACACGTGCCTATTACCATGCAATCGAGTGAAGGGGCAGGCCTTGTTACGTAACGGATATCGGGATGATCTCTAATGAAGTGCGCGGGCAGGCTTACATTACGTTCACATTAAATGATTTTATCCTATAAATTTTTTTTCCTGAACTCCAAAGAAATGATCTTCATCTGAGGTTATTATCGTGCGAAAAAGGCCCAAAGAAATGGGGTTACAATTTGTTAGAATGTAGTTTTGCTTTTGTTAGTGTTATAAAAATATATTTTTTTGTAATTTTGGGTCTCCAACGAAGGCTATTTTTTTTTTTTTTAACAAAAGGAAACCTCGGCATACATTCACATAGTGTGAAGCATTGGTGTAAACTTTAGATTGATGTGCTCGGAATCAAAATAGACAATTTAATATGATTCGTTGAGCCTTTTTATTCCAATTCCTTAACTTGTATTAAGTGATTCGCAAACTGTAACTCGTGAGGTCCACAAGACGCAATACTCTTGCGACAAGCGAAGGATTGGCGCTAAATAAGATGTATACGAATTTGAATGGCTCTGTTGATATTACTTTCATCAGTGTGTGAGAAAACGCTAGTCACCTTGAGGCCACGACCGAAGCAGATCATATTTTGCCCGGATTTTACCAAAAAACATGTCATCTGTTCATCATGAAAACTTTTTCTTCTATGTCAAGACTTGCGATCATTTATCTCTCTCTCTCTCTCTCTCTCTCTCTCTCTCTCTCTCTCTTGAAAGCTATTTCAACAACGGACAATTAAACGGAATCCTATTCCTTCGATCGTGGGAATATCGCTAAATAATTGAACAAAACTTGAAATCAATTTCGTTTATTTCCTATATATATATATATATATATATATATATACATATATATTAAATTTAATTGAAAACAAATCATACTTAGGGTTTCCGAAGATAGATTTCATATTTCAAAAATGAGAATTGCGGCTTACAATTTTTACAGAGATCGAAGTAAATTTGGAGAATTAAATAGTCATGACGTAGAGACATTCGATTTGTAATCGGAAGAGAAGACCAAATTTATTTCGTTATTCATTTAAAATTTGTGGTGTTATTTAAACCTGTTCTTGTTATAAATTATTGTAATATTCGTTGTCTTATGTTCTATATATGTAAAGGAAATCAAAAAGGGGGGGGGGGCGGAAAAGAAAAAAAGAAAATTGTCATCTGCCTTATATTTAGTTTTAAAATATTTGTTATTTATTTCGTTTCATATTTTAATTATTTGGCATTATATTTATTATAATCTTTTCAATATATAATCGATTGTGAATTTTTCATATAAAATATTCTTTAGGAAAAACTGATCAAGCAAATGTTTGCGCGCTTAGCTGAAAAATGATTGCTTTCGCAATTTATATAAAACTGCTGATGAATGGAAGTTTAATTGAATGTTAAACTGGATGTATTGCTAAAAACCTGGAAAAGATAAATAAATGGAAAAAAACAAAAAAAAAAAAGAAAAAATAAAGAAAGAAAAAGACGAAAAAAGGAAGCAAAGCTTGTTTTTATAGAATTGTTACGTTTTCTTTTGTTATCCCACTCCATCATTATTTGCTTTCATTTCATCATGATATCGAAACACTTCTCCTTTCTCTCTTTCCAATTCTCCTTTAACTAAATAAAATAGTTGATGTTTTATAAAGTATTGTATGTAAGCCAAGCGAACGTCCTTCATGGCCATAATGGCCTGCCTTCAGTCACTGAATTATCATAAAGGGTCAATCACTGGACTTCTAGTTTCTGTTTTTTCTTTTTGTTTTTTTTTTTTGGTTTTATTTACATTTTTTTTTTCTTCTCTTTGAGATTAATCGACGTGAAAGAGGTTCAACGATTTAATTTTTATCGACTGCCTTGACAAGCAAAGCACTATCGCATCTATGCTCGCATGATTTGTTAAGCTCTTGCTATAGTTTGTAAGCAAAATTAGAAAGCGAGCTTATTTATTAACCGAAGGGTTAACGCCTTGATTGCTAGAGGAGAAAGTGAAATTTTTCCATCTAAGATAAGTTAAAAGCAGTAAATATTTTAGCCTCCAATTAACTGCATTTACAACTCGAGTAATTTTTCATTTGAAACAAAGTCCTATCGCTTGGCTTTTCACTGCTTCGAATATCATATGATACGATTGCGGGGTAGGATAAGAGGAACCGAGGGAAGGGCTTATCATGCTACGGAGATATTTTATTGCATTTAAAACTGAAGTAAAACCTTAAAGCATAACATTTCCTCACTTTTCTTTTCGACTTGATCAGTTTTATTTCATTGACACTTAAATTAAATTTACTTTTTTTTTTGTTTTTATACATATCGCATTATTGTAAAAAAGAAAGTTTAAAAAAATTGTAAAAAAATTGTAAAAGTTTAACTCTTTCCCGTTTATATATAATTTTCTTTTCTTTTTTTTTCTTTCTTTTGTCAAATAAATTTAATATGAAACATAGAAGAAATTTTGGTTTAAACAATATTACGTGCTGCTGTGTATTCCAGAAAATAGTATCACAGCCAATAAACTAGTAATGAAGCTAAGAGTTGATAGTTCATTGAACGAGCGGCCAGCTGAGGTTGGATACGTTTGTGTTTGACGATTGTAGGGGTTTTGGTTTTGATATTGTGGCGGAGGCTTATTGTACATATTCGGACTGGGATAGTTGCCCGGGTAGGGTGCTAAGCCGCCGCTACTGCTGCCCAATATTCCATTACTACCGCCTGGTGGTCCACCTGTACCGGCCGGGGCAGAGTAGAACGGCTGTTGACCGAATACGAACGGCGGATTGTAGGGATTCACCGGCTGTAGGCCTTGAGGTAAGCCCGGATTATAGATGTTACCTGGATGATTGGGTTGAGGAAATTGTTGAAAAACAGGTGCTTGAGTAGGTGAATTATAAGGGAATATGGGTACATTGGGTATAATGGGCATTGTATGCGGTGCCCCGAACACATAATGTGGATCAATGGCCCCTGTATTAGCATTTTGACCATCGGCAGGATTGCCATTAGTCGCACTACCACCACTAACACCGCCATTGTTTTTGTGTGTATAACCGCCATTCGCCCCCAAAGAGGACGATCCGCTTAAGACATTTGTGTAAGTGTGTGAGTTCATGTTAGCTCCCATTGAACCCGATGAATATATGTTATTTTCAGAGCCGGGTTTTATATTTGATCCTAGATGTCATAGCATTCCATGTTGATGAATATGTGAGTTAAAACAACAAGAAATTTTGCATTTTTTTTTGTTAGCCAAATGTTGTATGAGAGAGAAAGTATAAAAAAATATGTTAGTAAATATTACGACATTTTTTATTTTTATTATTATTATTATTTTTGTTATTATTATTATTTTTATTATTATTATTATTATTTTTATTGTTATTATATTTTTTATTTATTTATTTATTTATTTATTGTATTTTTATTATTATTATTATTTGTTTATTTTTATTAAGTACACATATATTTTATTATATATATATATATATCTTGTATAGAGTGAAATTTAAAAAAGCATGCGAAATAAATGTTCTTTTTTTCATCTATTCGTACAACAACCAGCACCAACATTTAACTACCATTACAAAATTACAGAGATGCTTATGTATGAAGTTATAATGAATTCTTGTTTAATAGCAAATAAATATTGATAAACATAAAACGAAAGAAATGAATACATAAATAATAAAAAGTAAAGCGACTAGGTTTTAAGTAAATAAAATAAAAAGTGTTGCCGTCAACGATTGGTTGATTAATTGTTAATTGATTCATTTGTTCATTCGTTTATTTGATTGCCACTTTGTTAAGCATTTTTTTTAACGTTTCTTAAAAATGTATTGGTGTGATGTGTGTATGTGATAACAGAGTGCTCGCCATTGAAATGGTGTTGGTGTTATTGAATTCGTGATTTTGTTAATTTTCATAATTTTTTTTTTTTTTGCTTTCCCCAGTTATGATTGCATCCCATGATGAGTTGAGCGAATTTCAATTGATCCAATTCAGTCTTTTCATAAATACATAGGTGTGAGTTTGGTTTTATAATTACATATATAAATATTCTCTTTATATACATCAATAATATATAATAAGTAGAAATTAAACAAAAAAAAAAAAAAAAAAAAAAGTAAAAACCTGTAAACTTATTTAATATTTGAAATAATAAAATTTACAATAAAAGCATATAAGTAAAAAAAAAATATCATGAAAAAAATTACTCGGGGCCATGTTAACTTGTAGACAAAAAAAAACAAAAGGGGGAATTTTGTTTCAGCCCTGACACACACAAATATTATGAACCAAAAGAAAATATATGCAGCTTAGGTTAAGATTGTTGATCAGCGAAAGTTCGTTCCTCAGTTTACAACAACGAAAAGTGTCCTACAGGGACTCTACACCTAATTAGCTCATGGTGGACGTGAACTAAGAGTCTATGTTTTTTTTTCCCTCCCTGTTAGGGTTTTTATGGCTGATTTTGTAATCACAAGTACAATATAGCACAGATGGGGGCTCAGGCAGACGGGCAGCTGGATAGCATTAAATCGACTTCAAATTTCTCTTTAGTCATATTTTGACTTTCTAATATGTAACTCTGGGTGCGAACAGTCGAAGAACAAATCTGGTGTACTTTCATTCTTTGATAGTAAAGTCTGCAATAAGCATTTTCTCCTAATTCTGTAATAAGGCTGCTGCTGAGACATCGTGGCTTTTTAGACCTAACAAATGTTTGCTTTGCGCCTATTAAAAACGCACGTACTTACGCACTGATACTTAGATGGTACCAAACCTTCGACGACATTTATCAAAGTTTCATAACATTCCGACCGTTAGGTTACAAGTCAACGATGACGACATCTATATGTCACACATCAACCAACAAAATTATTGGTTGATGTGCTACTTTTGTATAGGTCATGCTTACTCTTCACGGATACTATGTAATAACAATTTATTTTTCTCACTTGGCTGTCAAACTAAATAAAATATCGTAACGGTTAATGCTGCACACGATGAACTCGATTGCGTGCAACGGCAAGTTGATTATTTGCTGCTAAGCTGCGCTTGCATTGTAACCCGAACATGTTATGGTAGATTTTTTGTTACTAACAAAAGCTAACCGTCTCGGGGATATATATTTTGACTTGATTGTAAAGAGAAACCCGTATCGATGAAGTCCTTCCTTTTTTTTGGTTGAGTTTTAAAGAAGGATTACTCAGCAAATACTAAAGGTATGAGTTCCAGTTAAGAACTGAAAACCTAACAAAGTGCATATATGGATAAGTCGCGCGATTAAATTGAGAAGATGTGTGTAGCGTTCAATTTTGACAACCCTGTCTAAGTAAGTAGTAGTAAGTAGATAATTAGTTAGAGTAAGTAGTAGAGTTTTTTACTTTAGGCGAAAACGTCAGAGAGTGCTGGCTAATAAACAAAAAGAAAACAAAATTTTACGGTCTATAAGTAAACACTACTATAATCTGATATATCGGAGGTGTGCACTTTTAATCTGTGGAGGATCAATTTCGAAGACTTTTCAAGGCTATTTACAGTTTAGTTGAGGCCAGGCAGGGATAAAACTTAAAGTTTCTTATGCAGTCGCCATCAAGCAGTGGATTTCAGAGAAAAGCTGCCTTTAGGCGGAGGTAAGCTTTTTCTTGTCTACTTTACTGTGGATCGATAGATTCGTTGCACTTTATATTCCTGTCGTAGGAAGTGTTTGTGATAAAAACTACAAAATGCGTCGCTTAGGTGGCACATCATGCAAGACTTAGTGCGCGCAGTCGGTTTCACTAACGAATAACTAACTAACTCTAGATTCTTTTTAGCTTTTAACAAATTCCAATTTTTCCAATTTTTTGGAAAAATTAATCTTATGCTTGACAATCTACATATATTTCTTTTGATCTCGCAATAATTGAAAGAGAAATTTCTAGCTTAAGCTCTTGTTAACCTAATCAGGGTTTAAAACTATTTTTTTTTTTTTTTTATATTTTTGGTGCATATGAACGAGACGATGTATATAGGAAAGATAATTGAGATTTAAAATGAATTGCATCCTGTAAAGCGTTTCCAAGTATTTGTATGAAAAGTTGGCTTGTTTTTGTCAGTTAATTAACTTACAAAGTATGTTTTCGTTTTCATATTACGTTTCTTTTAAACTCCTACCGATTCTAACTGTCAGGGGCATAACTCACAAATTTAAATAAAAGAAAATTTTTTTCTTTTTTTTTTTTTTCTATTGCTTAAAAGCACGAACGACGAATTTAGATTCCCTTTAAGAATATAAGAGTTGAGGTGAAGTAAAAATTTTACGAAAACAAAATAAAAAAAAAAAAAATTATTCATTTAACGTAAATTAATGCAGACAAAACCAACAAAAATAAGAAAAAAATTAAAATTAAAAAAAAGGATAAATAAATAAATAATAATAATCACCTGAAGGATTTAAAGACGGTGACGAGGATGATGATGGAGAGGAAGAACTGGCGCCACCAGACTTCCTCTTGCAAGTGGGATAACTGCCGCAATCTTTGCCATCGCGTTGATTATAACTGCACGAATCCGATGTAATGACGCACTCCTCGTTGGGCAAACAGCCAATGTCGTTGCAGTTACGCCCATATTCTGGTATAATATACCAGCGGTAGTTTGTTACGCCGCAATGAAAATGTTGTTTGTTTATTTGTTTGTCACATTGTTATAAAAGCAGAATTATTAAGTGGCAACATACAAGAGGAGGACAGTATTTTGTTGGTTTCGTTTTTTTTTTTTTTTTTTTTTTTTTTTTTTTTTAAATATATTACAGAGTAAACCGAAAATATTTGTATATTTGTATAGGGGGAAAAAATAAAAAATAAAAAAAAATAAAAAGAGAGAAAAGGAAAAGAAATAATATAATAAATTAAAATCATATAAAAACTAAAGATGAAAATTTATTGTTTTTATGTCTACATGATGATGATGATTGTAAACAACATTTATTATAATTGGAAGAAAGAGTTTTAAGAGAGGAGAAGGGCTCGTTTTTTGATCAGTTATATTAATAGTAATAAGACATGTGCTCAATTAATTGTTTTATACAAAAGAAGAGAAAAAAAAAAGAAACGAAAGAACAAAAAAAATTAAACACTAATTAAAATTCAGAAAAATAATTAAAGGACATGATAAACGTGTTTAGCAAACCGCATTAACGGACGGTAGTTTCTTTTTTATTTTTTTGATTTTTCTTTTTCTTTTCGTATTTAAATTCGAGTGGGCAAGAACGATAAATAACAATAATAACCAAAGAAATCAAAAGAATTTTCGGTTCGAATTTTCAACAATAACAACAACATATGCTTTGTAAGCATTTCCTTGCCATCGGTTACATACTTGAATAAGAGTTGACGCTGGTGACAGCGCATAATAGAATTATTCCGCAGGCTAACATGCCTACGCTGCCCATTTTCCATAACATGCTGACGCTTAGTCTAATGCCTTTCTTCTCAATCCTTGTATGCGTTAGAAGGTTTGTGTGTTTTTTGTCTTCGTTAAACAGCCGTTTCCTTGAGTTATTACAGCGGTTATACAAAGTTAAACGTTGCTCTGCAAATAGATTGAAGAGAAAAAAGAGAAAAAAGAAAAATAAATGAATAAAAAAATAAATGTAAAGTAAAAACAGAAAAAAAAAAAATACCATAAGTTCGGTTGAATGGATGAAAAAACACAGAAAATACACAGATTGCGTCGGTTTAAAATACATATATAAATATAAAATATCTGTATATAAATATATATATATATATATATATATAGGAGAACAAGTAAGAATGTTACCATGAAGACTGAAACGAATTTTGTATACCCATCGCCCCTTAATATGTATTTGGATTTTTTTTTAACGGTTGCAATATTGACTTGTAGGCGTGTTCGCGAGACCATCAGAATTACTTTTGCTTTGAACTTTTCGGCGATATTCTTATCATATTTATTCGTAACAAGTTTTAGATCAATATTTGTTGCATTTTGCAGAAACGATGCGAGCGAGTTTACTTATCAGTCGAGACCATTTGTTTAAGCTCTTTAGCTGCGTATGTAGATGCGGATCAGGCGGTTTTTCACACCTTACTCGTGCTCATCAGTTAATAGTTTACATATTTATTGTTATTATTACTTTTTTTCTTTTTACAATGGTCGCGATTTTATCTAAAGTTTGGTTTAGATGGGAATGCTATGTAGATGTAAGAGCGTAACTGCTTTAAAACCAAAACAGGACATCTTGTAAATATGTATCTGATCCACTAGTAGTTGTAAATTGCCTGATCAAGATCATTTTTGAGTTGAGTTGAAGTTTTTAACGAACTGGCTGAATACTTGTACAATTTTTTCTTGCTGCTTTCTTCTGAAGTGTGCAGGAGTTAAGGAAAGCTTCTGTGAGTGTCTACAAATTATGACCGCTTCCGCTTTTCTTTTGGCCGTGGCATCTATCAGGGTCTTCTAACCATTTTTAGAGTTTAAGACTTTTATTTAATGGTGTTAGACGGACGGACGGACGGACGGACGGACGGACGGACGATAAGTTACCAAAGAGTCTTTTGCTTATTAAGGACATATGCCCATTATAGGGGTTTTCAATGCGTATTTTCAGGTGTTACGAACGGAGTGACATCTATCGTCTTGTCCTTCTGTGGTGAGTATAAATATACGTTTTGCCAAACGAAAAGCAATAAAGAAAAAGAAAAAAAAAAACATAAAAATGAAAATGAAAATCTCTGCACAGACTGTTGAACGTCTGCGGCATTTCGCTGAACAGAAGGAGTTGATATTTGTGCATGAGATTGTTTTTTTTTTTCTTTTCTTCTTTGCGGTATAATTAATTTTATACAAATACTTTACTTTCCAAAGAGAAGTTTATTTTTTGGTATTTCTTCAAGATATTTAGACTTTCTTGAGTTGAAAATAATCTAAAAAAAAAAAAAAATTGAATAAATTTTTTGATTTGCAGAAAAGGAAAATAACACCCATTACTCTAAGCAAATACATTCTTTTCGAGAATGAGTCGTATTTCCATCTGTTGGAAAATGTAACTTAAACTTCACTCCAGTGAATATGAATAACGTATTGCTTGTATACAATATTACATACAAGAAAATTAATTGAATAGAAAGAAAAAAGTGAAGAAAAGAAATTATAATAAAAATCAATTAGTTTAACAACATTACAAAACTTAATAAGAATTTTATATCGCGAAAGTTTACTGACATTTCAGACAATATCTGGCATCTAAGTCTTGTTAGTGCCCTCGGGTTTTTAAAATTCCATCGTTCTGATAACGCTAACGCATCCGTAGTCAATATGACCGGGTCATAAAAACGCATGATAGCTCCGATTAATACAGAGAATAATGTGCACTTAATAATACCGTAATTATATAACGCTATGTGGCTAAATGGCGATCAAGATGATGCCTGTGCACCTCACATACGTTGTAATAATTATGCGAACAATCCTCGTAATTGGATAAATGGAACTATGGACTATGTTCAATGCCATGTGTTGTTTCAATGATCTGGCGAAAAATTTCCCAGTATCGTAGTGATGCGAAAATTAAAGAGCGCGTTTTCGTTGACCTTTAACCCGGCAATTTTGTAAAGATATCAACTCCGGGAGAGCTTTCCGGCTTATTTGCAACTTTTTCATTATCGGCCCACTCAACGATAGCGGAAACGCTAACGTTCTTTCTCTTCTTTGTAGGCAAGCATGGAGCACTGACATGAGTCGACGAATCAGATTTACGCCGAGACGGAGGAGAAGTACCACACGTTACACTACGAGCTGTTGTTTTACAGGCTGGGGAAGAAGACGAGCGCTCTAGATAGCGACACTCATCGCAGATTGTCTTGATTTTTTCAAACTTTCAAGGTCACGAGATTTTTGCTCAATTCAGAAAACCCAGTCCTTATTCAACAGACAAGATAGGGACTATAAAAAAATAAAAAACAAAGAAGGTTGTCACGTACGTGATCTCTCAAATTAGATGCAAAGTTCATACCATTAAATGCAAAGCAAAGGAAGCAAAGAGCAAGTCAAGAGAAACACTGCAAACACATAAAAACAAAAAAAAAACAAAAAAGAGAGTTATTGAGGAGAGCACCAAGTGCTGATGGTAAAAACCGAAATGAATATCACGACAAAAAGTTCAATACAATTCAAATAATTTGAACACTTTTACACTTTTATAATTAATTAGACTTTAAATGCGTGTAAAGCAATAAAGCGATAAAATAAAAAGAAAAAAGAAATTGCATAAATTCTTCCTACAAAGTGGAACAGGACGACCACAGCGCTTGCGCAGATTTGCCAAACAGATAATTAAGCCGTATGGACAAGCGTTTTTCTGCTGAATGATTTTGAACGCATTACATGGCCTTGTGTTCCATTTTTCTATATTTTGTTCCCGTCTTGCACGGCGAACAACTCAAATCTAAACAAATTATTGTTAGCAGCGTTTGGCGTTAAACACTTCAGCAGATTTTTGTAGCCAATAGCCAAAAGACCAGACCCTTCTCGTCGTACAAAACGTAGAGTATCGCCGTCTTGTCCTAACCATTAATTTTTGCGAATAGGATTCCCGAAATAAATTCGCTCGTCTTTCCCTTTAATGAGGCGAGACAGAATAGACTTCTCTTAGGTCATGCGTGTAAAGACAAAATGCTGTCCGCAAGTGCTTTTTCTTTGGCGCGAAACTCGACATTTGCGTTGTTAGATAAAGTATTTTTGCGTTGGGATATGTGTTGCTACTACGACTAGCGATTGTTGTCAGATGGCAAAGGTGCAGAAGAACAACATCACACAACTTCATCTATGAGCAAATTCCGATTTCATATTTACACATCTAGTACAGATAATGTAAATATGAAAACTACTGCAAACGTAATCTAACGCTTTTTCAATTGCTGAGAACATTCAGTAATAATCCAAAGTAAAGAAAGAGACGAAGACGAGAAGAGAGAGAGGGAGATATGATGCAGTTTCGTATTAATAAAGAAAAAAAATAAAAAAAATAAAAAGAGGAAAATATTTTTTCCTCTCTTCCAAGTCCAAAGCCTTTGAAAACGCGAAATTGCCCGACAGGCTGCACTGGTAATCTACAAGGTAGTTAATTGAGCCCAATTTTTTTAATAGCTTCTAGAATGGGGGGGTCAAACGAAACAATGAGACAATCTCTATAAGAATTGTAAATGTCTGCGCTTGTCGTTCAAACAAACTAAGAAATTTATGAAAGGATTGGCGCTACACATAATATAATATATAGATGAGACGTGAGGCGTGGGCCAGTCACAGTATTAATGTAACTTTTTCCTGCTTTGTTATCGAAACACTTTTATGTTGTTTTTTAACACTAGGGAGCGAGCGAAGACACTCAAGTACGAGAAGCTAAATGAAAAAGTTAACAACTTGTTTACAAAATGGTGTAAGAATGTCACAAATGTAGACAATGCACTGTTTTCTTACTCAATAGCGAAGTTTATTATTTTTTAGTTTATTTAGTTAACATTTCATCCAATTCGTTTATGTTAGGTTGTATTAGGAAGAACTTATAACTTTGTTTTGTGCATAGGAAAAGAAGGAAAACTTTACTTGGAAGTTATTTTTCTTTTTGGCACACTTCACCCGTATTCGCTTCGTTTGTAAGCGTATCGAAGCGTAAGTTTACAGTTAGTAAAGTTTATATTCTTGCATTTCTGACAGAATCATCGTCATCATCATTATACGTACTGTAACGAACACCTGCAAGAAGTCCAAACAGTAATATACGCTAAGGGCTGTTTATTTATTTCTTTATTTCTTTATTTCTTTTTTTTTTGTTTGTTATTATGAAAGACTTTAATGGCGAGTGTAAAGAAATTAATTAAAAGTTTTTGCTAAAGCCAAATGTATTTATAAATAGTAGTAAAATATAATAATAATAATAATAATAATAATAATAATAATAATAATAATAATGACAATAATAATAGTAATAATAATAATAATAATAATAATGCATAATGGATGCGAATACAAGGGTGTGAATGTAATATGTTTTATGCAAAAGTTGTTTGCTTCGTTTTCGAGCTGATAGACATTCTTTGATACCATTTGAAAAAAGGTTTCATTTTAATTAAATGCGTAATTTTTTATATTTGCTCTTAAGGTGAAGTGGACAATTACATGGGGTCGCTTATTCAAACGTTATAATTGCAACATTTTAATTGAAGCTTTTATTAAATAAATTTATTATAATTTTTATTTCATATATTTTCTACACATACTTTCATATACGACGGTTTTTAAACAATATCCGAGAAATTATTTTATATCCCAAGCTGTGCATAATTCCTCTCATTAGCAATTTTTCGGTTATGTTAATTAATATTAACAAATCGATCAATAATTCACGGAAATACAGACGCATACAGACGACGCCTCCAACCAAGGGAAAAAAAAAATTATTTAATTTTTAGAAAATGTCAAACCCTAAATAAAAGTCCGAAGAAATGTCATGTTATTTCGAAAATTTGTTTACGATTTGCAATCGTTTTAGTGACGTCACTTTTGTCATTTACAAAACGAACAAAGAAACAAGTAAAGGTGTTGCTCAAAAGGGGACCGCTCAATGAAACCAATTTATCGTATCGTAAGTCGATTGCAAAATTGTATGAAATGAAGCTTGAATTGCTGTCACACCCACCGCGATACTGCGCGACTCAAAAACAAAACTAGGTTAAACAATAAACTCAAATATTAGGAAAACAAATTTTTTCTTACTTAATCCCGGCAATTATTGATCAATGTATTATGCCCATTAGCGTCTAGCGCATACTTACATCGATGGTCACGTCAGATTTTAATTTATTGTTGATTAACGTAAGGACAACATGGGGCTGGTTTCGTTGGACCACTTTACCGATAAGACAAGAATTAAAAAACCTAATGTCGTCATGAAAAAGTCGAATATTGTCGAATATTAAGATTCTTCTGAAACATATCCTAAAATGATTTTTTCTAAAATAAATATTTTCAAAATATATTTACAACCCACGAAGACCACACGAGCACCATAGATGCTTTAGTGTATCAGTAGGCGAAAGCGAGACAAACCTCTAATAACTGCCAGAATTATTAACGACATTGACCTCCTACCTAAAGTCACCCGCTTCAAAGTGTTTGGGCTCGCTTTCATCTAGCCTGCAGTTGTCCTGTTTTATTGTTTGAGATTGAATCGCAGAATGATTTTCTTCCTTTCTTATGATCAATCATTTAGCCCATGTCCCATACACACGAAAATAGCGGTGGTGGTGAAAAAGAAAGGAAAGCCTGGAAGGTATATCCGTCCAATTGATAAGCCGTATGCTTTTACCAACCGAGGTATTCACTACAGCTACGACCACCACACGCCAATCGTAACTAGAGCATGTCTCGGATTGGGGGGAGAACTGAACGCGGGTATACCGATGCTTTCCAACCAACTAATTCTGTTACACTTGCTATGCATTTATAATACCCAAGAGAATTGAATTTCAGGGATTGAACAGAGTATACGCAAAATACGTCAAACTTTCACTAGCGTTAACGAAAAACTAAACGACGTTAATATGACAGTCAGTACGCCAAAAATCGTTAAGAAGACACACATACGAATAAAACAACAAACAGTAACCAAAATAAAAAGTAAAGGCATCACGGGAAGTTTTTTGAATAAATTTCGTAGGGGGGGTAATGTGTTGCAAAATTATAGATTCAAAACAATGTAAACTCAGTGCTTTAAAGAAAGCTAAATAGACAAAAAAAAAAATTAGAAATCAAATCTTTGCTCGCTTTAAAGCGTCCAAACCAGTTTTCATAATTTTTATTATGTTCTTCCCGCTCAGAGAGCGCTCAGAAATATGCATTCAAGTTTGAAACGCATAAAAAATATTCTCTATACAGGTGATCCAACCACGAACAAAATTTAAGACAAAGCTACGTTGAGGAACAGTCCATGCGATTGCAGAAAAGTAATCGTAGTGTCACTTTTGATACGCACTTTATGAGCGATAAACTGAACCAAGGTTTATGTAGAGCTTCCATCAATAAAATATTGTTGCTTATCGTTTAAGTGACGCGAAACCGAGCAATCAGAAACATTATCAGAAGCCATTACGTACCATTAAATATCGTACACCATTTCGCTTAGTATAGATATTCATATAATGGTTTTTCAAAGTAGGACTTTATATGGAAAGAGGTGCGACTCGAACCACTTTCAATGGCATTCAATTTTGGGCTAAAAGACATCGGTGTACCAAGTTTCACCATTTCCCAAAAATTGTGGCCAGCAGGTTGAGCACAAGAAAACAACAAGGACGGACGAGCGCACAAGAATATATTGAAACAAAAATTGATTTTCAATCGATCGGTCTGATAAAAGGTGGGTCTACTTCACGTATTTCTGGATGTTGCATAAATCCACAAAAGCTTAACATACCATTGCATCGTACTTGGGGATGTAGGGAACAAAAAGAAAGCAGCAAGACAAGCTATTACTAAGATTTAAAATATTCGATCTAAAGTAAATATTATTTTTATTTTTTCTCTTTTCATTTTCGTTTTGTTGATTACTTAAACTTTAAATCCATCCGTGCATTTATTGATATTTTCAAGATTCTGTTTTGTTTGGTTTTTTCTTTTCTTTTGGTGGCATACCGCAGGGTGTTATGCTGGTATTGTTATTTTTATGGTTATTTTATAACGCTTATCATTGCTTAAACTTTCACACGTTTAAGAGGCGGTTACTGTTATTTTCCTCTAGAAGACGTTAGTTTTTAGTTTGTTTCTTCTTCTTCTTCTTCTCTTTCTCTTTTGGATTTTGAGGCTTTGTTTTTTCAAACAGTGCATTCGTTGCAGCTAAAATTGAGATAATTCCATATTATTGAGCTATTCTCAGATAACGTTACGCTGTATAAAGTTAGTGACAATGATAACCCAACACACGCACAACTCAGCCATTTAGATAAAAGAAGTGAAAATGTGATGAGGAAGAACTCAAAGTCAATAACTGCTCGCTATTGAAACTATTGTATGATTTTAATGGAGTTACAAGGCGTATAAGTAACATATTAATAAATAAGTAAGTGATTACTCGTCGTCTAAAATAAGTCCACAAAATAAGCACAGTTTTCTTTTTCAATGGCGATCGTGTTAACAACCATTTCCGGCTTACTTTTACGATATCTGGTCTTTTAGTGGAAAGTATTGACACTTTTTTAAAGTCTTCGCGATTATTTCATTTCATTTTCATTTCAGTTAATGCCCATATCCTAATTTTTGTACGACAGTTATGCGTTTAGTAACACAGGGTAGGTGGATTAGTAGACAGACGGATTAGCTAGACTCAGCTAAAATCTCATGTTGATTAATAATATATTTTAGGGGACTGGGCTGCTTTCCGCTTTAGTTTAGTTTTTCTACTTTTATTATTTACTATTATATTCCATAAGTGAGTCCATCCAAAAGGTGAAGATTTTTCTACGAATTAAAATAAAAATTGAATAAAAAGCAGATTACGTTAAACATTGCGATGCATTTGTAAGCGTAATGACGGTGATAGTCGACTAATTTTGCTCAGTTTTATTTTCCATTTACGTAGAGCTTTTTAAACTCACGCTTAAGATACAAAATTTATGATATCTCTGTGTAAGGGATTTTTCGCTGACAAGTAGTTCAACGGAGGGTGAAATTATTATAAACCTGAAAAGTGAAAAGGGGTTGAATTTCAGTTAATTGGAAATTTCGAAGAGGGTCCTTAAATATCATTAGATACGCATATGAGATGGATTTTAATGGAGAACCTAAGAAAGTTTGCTATTATTAACAAATTACCCTTGAAGAGAATCTTAACCTCTCACGGTCTAGTTTTCATTTCACTTTCATATATGCATCCTCATGAGTATTTTTTTAATTATCAACATGTTAGTTGAACGGTTAAGACTGAGAATCTGCTTAATGTTTTTGTATGAAGGTATAGGTAGCTATAGGTAGCAAATTGCAAGATCTATCTATTCTAGATAAGTCAGTTCTACTTTGCAATCTGTAGTGAGGCCAACACCAAAAAAGATCATATATCCGCCAAGTATCTGCTTTCTATCTCAAGTTGAACGACTCTTCGAAAGCTGGAACCTGAGACTTTGGTTTCCCGCTCGCATGAAGGGATAAGAAATCTTTGTCTAAAAATTGCTTTCTTCTTTAGTATACGTACTCCCTTGAAATTCTTTTTTCCCAAATACTGCAGCAACAGCATTTTTAAAAAAATTTTCATGAAATCTGATTTAAGTCAATTCTATTTTATGCTCACATAACCATGAAATGTAAAACTAGGACGAATCTCGCCAGCTGTGGAGGATATTTCAGTAATCTGTGGTGCAATTACTTCAATACAAAAAACATCAGTACAATAGTAGCCAAGCAGGCAAAGAGGTCGTCAGTGTTCGCGACTTCAAATCTCAGTCCGGTAGAGTCTACTGTGGTCGTAGCTTTGGTGAGTATTCAGCTATTTCCAGTGGACTGTGGTGACCACCACCCTGTTTCTCCTTTTTCCCTTTTCTCATTTCTTTCTGGACGTCACCACGTTAAGCGAATAAGGGGCATCTTCTGAGTGATTAAAAAAAAAAAAAAAATTTGTTCTTCGGATAACACTGTGCTAAGTCAGTTACATTGTCGTGAGAAAAATGTGTTTTCCTCCAAATAAAAAAAAATTTGTCGTACGGGTTTTTTTAGTTAATTGATCGAGAAGGTATGAAGAAAGCTAGTCCGCGTTTGTCTTTATTTTCAAGGTGATGGCATATTTGTATTGGTTTCAAACTTAATCAATTTGATTACTTCGAAGCTTAACGATCGTGTTTAGCTGAGTCTGCAATTCCGGGTTATAAAAAGAAAAAAGTCGACTGCTTACTATCATTATATTTGGCTGTTACTCTGTTTGCGAACTTAATGCGAACGTAATGCAGAAAGTCCTATAAATTCTGCATTTCATCTCTCTTTGTTGCAGTCTGTTTGTTGTGAGTTCAAATTTTTGCTTTGAATCTTAAACTCACTTCAAGCCTTTGCTTTACCATTTTGGTCACCAGGTGCATTAGAAAAGTCGGATAAATCATTTGTTAGTAACGCCTACAATTGTCAAAAAGTTGAAAAACTAACTAAAATTCATCTACAAGTATCGGGCATGCGGTACCTTTTGTATTGCGTCAACTTGTGTTTTGTACTGCATTGTGCTTGTAGTGAGGATGCGCGTCCGAATGCAAAATTCCGAACAACGACCTGAGATGGACCCAAACCGCTTCAAAGTCACTTTCATAATCGATTCAAAGATGTCTGTCTACCTGTCTATCTACCGATCTGTCCATCTGTTTGCTTTATTTTATGTCGAGCTACAAGCGATAATTTCCAGACATTTTGATGAAATCTTCTCTGTTGGCTAAATTTTGTTTCAAGGATGAAAACTCTCACAAGTGGATCGGACTGTAGTCTTTTCACGACCTCTCCTCACATAAGAGTGTATAATTTTCCGTTTTCAGCATTTCGCAATGAAAATCGATGCAAAGTTATACCTTGGCATACTAAATGAACGGGCAGAACTCGCGTAGGCTGGGACCATAGTTTGAATCCGATTTCCGATAGAAATACTCTTACAAAAAAACAAAAGAAAGCCTTTCTTCAAACCCTAATTTTAAGTATTTTACGATGAGGATATAATGAATTGATATATCAACTTACTAAGGCAAGCTTGGATTCAGTGGATTTATTATACGGACTCGCGCGCATATGAGGATTTTCATGACAAGTAAACCTTTATATGGCAGCAAGAGTTAGCTCTTGACAATTTCATGACATAGATGATGACAGACGATATACTATTGCCCTGGCCAGTTTATGGCGTTTTACTTTGTTCTCTGTTTTGTTGTTGTTTTATTATATTCTTATTTTTTCTTTTTCTTTAACGAAACGAAATTTATTTATTTTTTCCATTCTTTAATATAAAAAAAAAATTGGACAGAAAGAAAGGAAGGGGAAAAAAAGATTCGGTCTAAGTTATACATAATTCCTTTCACTTGTTTTAATTCTATTTTTATCTACAATTCTTTTCTGCTATTCATACTCTTATCTGTGGTCGCATGACTGCTGTTCACATGTCCACAACAAACGGTTTTAGTTGTGAAAATAAATCATTTTGCTACTACCACTATTCTGGTGAACGTTTACTTTTTTTCCGCTTTTTCGGAGTTGATTGTGGTGGTATTGCTAACTTAACAAATTTTTTTTGGGTGTTCGCCGTATGATAGCTAAACGTCAACTAAACGCTAAATAACTTAAAGTCTTAAATTCGTACCCCAACAAAAGTCAATCATAAAACAAACAGAGACTAAAAAAAAAGTTGCTAGGATTTACAGAAACCTCTGCCTATACATTTCCAAATGCAATTGAACGTTGTGGTGTTCAGTTTAGAAAACACAAAAAAAACAAAAAAAAAATCGGAAAAGTTTTACGAGCTTTGTGACAAGTGAAGGACTGATTGCTGATATTGCAAGTTATGTTAGTTTAGTGGGCTCTATATAAAAAATGAACAGAAGAGGAAAAAAAAAACTTATCAATAAATTGAAACTGAATCACATGTTCAGTATATTCGGCTTAATAAATTTGATATTATATGCCAGGAATGCTTAAATCGATATCAAAAGCATTTTTTTTTTTTTTTTTTTTTTTTTTTTTTTTTTTTTTTTTAACAAAGCAAAATAATTACATTAAAGTGAATTATTGAAATTCAATTTGTGTGCTTGTGTTTTGTTGTTTTTTTTTTTCTGTTGGCCCCATAAATAAATAAAACTTATAACCTATAAATGTTTATTCAGGCTTCTGACGGCTTTCTGTACTCTCGGATTGTCATACACAAATGCAATCATTAAGAGGGCTTATAATGCTCTCACTCACTCACTCTCTTTAGTGACATCATGTACAACACAATGTTCAAAGTTCTATCTATCTAAATAACAACTTTTCATCATTCAGTTTTCATTTATAGCTGAGGAGGAGGAGGAGGGTTCATGAAATTTTAACCACATGCCTTTGCCCGGACAAAATGTTGCTTATATGAATATTACAAGATTATAAATCTCAAACTGATCCTTGTGCGATTCTTATGTTGTTGAAAAAGTCGTGACGCAAATAAATTTAAATTAATCTATTAGTTGGTCACTTTCACGCTTCGATTGACTGCAGAATGAATGAATGTGTGTGTGTGTGTGTTTTCTCTTCATTAAGGGGGAAATTGAAGAATTTCGGCTTAGTTTACTGAAGGCAGAAGGCGTTAAGTCGGATTGCAGTAAGTACTGTAGCAAATTTTGATTATCGCACACAGCGCCGCACATTTGGTGACTTGATGAAGCTTAAGCAGTGCTTGAGTCCACGGGACAAATAGACCTGCTTTAGCTAAGCATAGATTCGAATTTTTGCGACAACCTAAACGAGACTGACTACAACGTTGCACTCATGTGTCACGACACAACACTTGTTCTTCTAATTAAGTTTTGGCCCAAAAGTACGATGTGTACGATGTAACAAAATCGCCTCATACGCAGGCGATGTACATGAACAATGCACAGAATTGTTAAATTATGATTTTCTGACACTTGAACTACAGTATCTACCGCACACCTCAGTCCATTGTTTACGTCCACATATGCTATACGAAAGTCTAACGTATATCATGACCTGGCCCTTTTCTGGCATATGCTTGTTGTTTTTGAGTTTTTGTTTTAGTCAATATTGGTATTGTGTTAGAGTCTCTGTTTTTTTTTTCTTCTTCTTTTTTGCAAAATAGACAACATTTACACACAGTTATATATATATATATATATATGAAATCTAAAATATACTGAATAGCATTCGGTGATAGAGATGATGGTAACGTATGTGCGTTTGTCCGGATAATCTAACCACATGACATAAGACACTTTGATGTTGCATTATATAGTAGTGTGTGTACTCATCTCGTTCATATCCATTAATATGCAAAACACTTCATGTCTGAAGAGACCTTTAATGGCATAATGTTAGTTGTTTTTACTGTAGTGGTAAAATAGTGAAACAGTGCTGCTGGTAATGAACGAGTTATTATTAGTTTTTTTTTTCTTTTTATGCCCACCACCGAAGGTTGGGGGTATACCCATTTTGTCGTCATGCTTGCAACACTCAAAAGCAAGCTTCAGAAACCCTATATAAAGTAAATATATTCTTGATCAGCGTGAAATTCTGAATCGATCAAGGCATGTCTGCCAGTTTGTCTGTCGGTGTGTCTGTGTGGTGTGTCTGTTGATGGCAATCTCCCGGTCGCAAAAATGAATGGTTGGAAAGTGCTGCACGCAGATTGGTACTGACAATGAGCCCAATTGGTTGGAGCATATGCCCGCAGCAAAGCGTAAAGTGAATGCAATTCCGTTTCTTTGAGCAAAACTTTGTGGGTCTTTTCTAATGACTCACAAATTATGAAAAATAGTAGGCGGAAAGCTGAAGAAAGCTACATTTACTTTACGGAAAACTCTATTATTTATGTGCTAAAATGGAAAAAACCGGCCATGCCCACACAAAGCTATAAATGATTACATTTTTTTTTTTCACTTCCTTGAGGTATTACGCTTATTAACCATAAGGTGAATAAGGGGGAAGGTTTAAAACTATCTGCTCTCTATAAAAAGGGATTAATTCTTTCATTACAAGACCGGCGAGAGTAGAATCTGACAAGCTAAGCGTGTTCATTCTAAATTAGTTACGGTGGACGTCACCACGCGGCGGAATGATTTTTTTTGAGAATAGTGAAAAAAGTGAACTAAAAAGTGAAAGCAAAAATTTATCTCGTTTGCTGATAAATAAAAACGTGGCAGGCTAACGATTTTAATGGTGGTGGGCATGCGAGATTCGGCCCCAGCCGAATATCACTTCCGTACTTGTTTTTTTGATTATCCAGTTTGGAAAGCTATGAGCCATTTATTGTTGTTTTCTCTATTTGCTAGTTCAAACTTGATGGACGAGCATCAACTGGTAGTATATTAATTATGTTCTAGTTTCCTCTCGCAAGTTATGCAATCAGGAGAAAATCAGCAAAAATTTTTATTCACACTTGCGTGTCTGCATGTTACGCGCATTGACGAGTAAATATTCCATTAGTTAACAAATGCAAAAACAATTGTTCGGTGTACCGCGAATTTTAGAGATTAATTAAGAACATTTTACAATGGGTGAGTAAAAAGTTCGCTTCAAAAGACTTAGGGATGTATGGGATTCTAAGCAACTCTCTTGACCTACTCGGCCACCGGTTATTGGGAAATTGCAAAGACTACAAGTTGGCATAAACATCGTTGATGGATATTGAAAGTGAGTGTAGTTGTTCCACAAATATTTGTAACGAGAAAATTTCCGTAGAGTTTTCTCCCAATACTTAGATTTAGAGTCACGCAACTTTTGGATATCCTAACTTTTGGTGAATCCTATCAAGTCGTACTGAGGCGTCTGCGGATCGTAATAGACAATGTCTTACTAGGATAAACCAATCGTTGATCGAGCCGAAGAGATTAAAAAAAAAGAAAAAAAACTGAAAGACCAAAGCATTTTGTTTAACAACATCGCTGTGAAGTCAAGCGTCACGCAAACAAAAATTTCGAACCATTTCCACAATGCGCTCGATATTCGGGTGTCAACAATAAAAACAATAAAAAATGTAATGACTCGAATATTCAGCTGAGAAGTGCTGCTGAAATGAGACAAGATTTAGCAATTGAGAGGTGGGCACCATACGACAATCATATACGAAAAAAAAAACGTGGCCGTGATTATGCGTCAAGGTGCACAAATGGTTGCAATGGTGGATTTGATGCCATCGAAACTAATGCTTGATGTTTGACGGGATTAGAACAGTATCGTGCATCGTGAGCTGTGTTTTGGTCTGGCCACAAAGATAATTGATTTCCATCTCCATTGTCCAGAACTAGTACGGTTAACAGGCGCCCATAATTAAATGGAAGAAAAAGCGTCATCTTTAGAGTGCTTTGCTGATAAGTTTTGATGCATCCACAGTATGGCCCATAATGTGACTCTTTCACCTACCGCTTGTTTGTGTCTCTGCAAAATTCTTTAAAAGTTGTAAACTTGACTGAAGGAAACGGTCTATGAAAATAATTTGGTTCACCCTTCGGTCTCGAAATTCCCGAAGTTCTCTTGCGGTAATATAATAGTTTTACCAGAAAATTGGCGAGAGATTACCAATGGAAATGACACAAATTTAGTTTGGGAGCATTCGCTTAAAATGCAGGAAAAATGTGTTTGAGCTGCCTTTGAAAAATCTAACGCCATTTTTCCCTGATCTAATATATCAAGAACAGCCGCACAACTGTTGACTTCAACATGGCTTCATTAATAAATTATTGCGATTAGATTCCTTCGCATGTAATTACAAACATACTGTAACAACAAATCGATGTGCTTTAGAATTTTTTTTTTCTGTTTTCCTTATCGATTTGTATAAGGAATTTTTATGTCCTTTGTCGATAATTATCATTACTATCGATCTTCAAGGTAAACTTTTCAGTCTTCTGCTTTTCAGACAGTCTGCTCTGCAGGTGTCCAGTAAGCATTGTATGGTGGGCGACCAATTCGGACGATTGAATCCAACAAGTTGAAATGTTAGAGTCACGCAAGGGGGGCTAATGGATATCCTACGCAGAAAAATCCTAATCAAATTTTCGAACCCCAATAAATCCTTGAACTCAGGCATCAAAACTTATACTTTGTTGAACGTTTATTTAGGAGAATAAGCCACTCCCATTCGAATTTTCTGCATCCAAAATGCACGCATTTTCCAGGCTGCGGCCAACTCCAATCTCGTTCTCCCGCCCCATTTCTTTTTAATCTTTCCCGTTTACCACGTACAGAGAACATGCTCTGGCTGATTGGTCAGTTGCTTATATATACATACACAAATGCTGTTCACACAGTTCTTGTCGAAAAATGGCTCGTATCGAAATATGCACAAAATTGCATCTTATGTGATGAAGATGATGAAAATGTATGGATGGACGTCAGACAGACAGGCCAGTTTAAATTGAATAAAAAAATTATTCTGAATAGATTAATTTAATAATCTGTGAATCCTTCATTTTATCTTAAGCCCTTCCGGGCGTTGTACGTCCGACCTGAATTAGTATATCCTGCATCCTGTTAAGGAAATGTTATAGTTCCAGAGTATCTGGCTTATCTAAATCCTTAAAACTGCGGGAAAACGCGGGGAACAAATTTACGTTCAGCAAAACAATTAATTTACAGATAGCCTTGAAAAGTATTACAAGGTTAGACTTCAAAAATAATTACTTCCAGGCACAGCACAGGCACAGAATTGGTTTATTTATAAAATAATTGTACAAGAATCGGGGCAAAAAAACCAGAATTCGAGTTATAATCTTAACTCAAATGTTAAGTGCACTTAAAGCGATGACATGGGCCATAAAATATGCTATTAAATAGCATTTATTTCACGATATAAGAAAAGCTATTACTAATAACATACTTCCGGGGTCATAGCTTTCGCTACGTATGATAAATCTTTCATGTACAAATGAAAAATTCATTAAAATTTCGCTACCAAATTTTGTTTAAAAAAAAATTTGTATTTTTTTTTCTCGAGTTTTATGAAAAGTTTTTCCATTATGAGAAGAATTTGTAATAACGTTAAAAGTTTTTACAACGAGATGTTTTAATTCTTAGCAAGAAGAAGCTATCGTTGTCATATAAAATGTGAAAAGAATTAAAAAAAAAAAAATCAAAAATGACTTAAACAAGCAAATCCAAAGTGGTTTGCATAATTTAATTTTGCTCTGCTTACGCTCACAAATAATTTATTAATCCTACAAAAAATTGAAGAAAAAAATGTATAAGCAAAATAAAGTCGTTTCTGTGATCGCCTTAACGAGATACGCTAAAGTATTGCTGTCATGTTATCTCGTGCGAAGATTTCATCTACAATTTCCGATTCATTTGCAGCGACTTGTACGTCATAATGTTCGCCATTTATTTCTCCCGTACGTTGTAGGAGCTCCGATTTCCGATTCATTTGCAGCGACTTGTACTTTATCATGTTCGACATTTATTTCTCCCGTACATTTTAGGAGCTCGTCACGTATTGCGCCAGCTGATACCGATTTCAATTAGAGAAACATATCTCATAGTACTTAAGCAACTTATCGTCAGCCGCAATACAATGTCAAAAAATAATTCATTAACATAGTGGAAAATGCCGTTCAACATCTTTCGATACCAACGTATACCGTTTAATTCTCGCCCTTTCTTTCATTTGTTTGCACTGTATTGAAGCATTTGAAAAAAATTTGTTTCATGCGCGTTTCGCAAAGATATTTACTCAAAATTCTTCACATTTCGTCAATTTCGAATTCTCGTTACAACAAACTCGGGCTACAATGGCTTTTTAGCATAATTCTGCAAGAAAACACAACAACAACTATTCAATCGTCTTAATTATCCCTATCCTTTGGATGCATCGTTTTTTGATATGATCAATCACTCAGGGGGTCTCCGCGATTCGTGTAACAGGGCGCCCGGCAGAAAGAAGAAAGAAAAGGGGAAGAAGTACGGAGGTAGTGTTACGCTTTTACCAACTGAGCACTTACTATAGCTACGATGAAAGTGCATTCTACCGCGCGGAGATTTGAAGCCGCGAACCCACACTTCGTGGTCGCGTTTCTTACCTGCTCAACTATTCAGGCGGATCTGGAGTATATTCCCCTTCCCGGCGACAGGAAACTCACTTTTGGAGAAGTTATCGTAGGAGTATCAGGAGTCGCCTACTGTCAGACTTCTCTACAAACAATTCACCTACAATGGAGGCTCAAGATTTACGCTTGTGAATTAGTCAGGTGCCAGAGAAACTCGTTGCGTGAATTAGTGCCTAGGGCATCTGCTCTTTGTACATTAAAAAGCCAAAAGCCTATTAGCTGGATGTCGAGAATCCTAATGCACTACAGCATAGAACTATTGGATCTATGGCAGTTAGATTGCCTGCTCACTCTACTCTGTATATGCTTAGCCCTAACTAAGCGGGAGCGGTAACTCTGCAAGATACTTCGGCGAAATCGGCGTGTGCGGCCCTTCGGGAATTATTCGTGGCGGCTGTCGTTTTCTCCAATTGCGGGGGCATTAAAATTAAATGCTATCCAAGAAAGTGCAGACATTAAAACATAGAGAATCTGAAGTATATTCGGATACGCTTCGTGTGATACTAGATGCATTTCAAGAAGAAGCACTGTGGTAACTTTCGAGTATATTTATTTTAAATATATTCGGAGACTTGTGGTAACTCTGCTTTAAATATGCTACACAATGACAATTGGAGTACGACAATTCCAAATTGAGATGCCAAGTGAAAAGTGAAATAAATTCGCTCTTCTTCTAATACACACACTAAACTCCAATATGTTTCTATAGCCGTCATCGAAGGATGGGAGATATATTCATTTCGTTAAAGCGCTTGCAACGCCGAGAACGAAGTTTCAGAGACACCACAAAGTGGTCAACATCAAATTTTGAATCGATTTAAGCACGTCCGTCCGTAGTGCATTAAATTTGAATTTCTTTCGAATAATTTTATTACGCGCAGAGACGAGTTTCAAAGACCCCCCATAAAGTATGTAAACTATTGGCCAGTTCTAAATTTGAAATACAACTAAGCATATCCGTATATTCGTCTGTCTATCTGTCCGTCTGCCAAACTGCGTAGTGTCTGTGGTACACGTTCTGTCGTTCGCAAAAAAGCGAGTTTGGAAACACGCAAGCATGTCAAAGAACACGCCTACAACGCCCATAGGTCTATACAAGCAAAACTGGAAACACCTTTGCTTTCCACATCTTTCGCTTGTTCCTCATAAACTACAGCAGAGACATAATATAAATTTCCATATACTTATTCTACAAGAATGTCACAAGTGCGCCACGCCCACCCAATATTATGGAGTATGCAAATTTATATTTTTCTTTTTTTTTCAATCTTTTTTAGGATAAAGATGATGAGTACAAATGATTCGGTCGTAACCGAATATAATCCTCTTACTTGTTTTTCAATTAACTCTGCTAATGGTAACGTTTATTGCAAATGCATTTTCTATGACCCGAAGACACACAATTGGAAAATTGTAGAAAAAAAACTGGTGGCGATGTTTCGACGTAAACCCCATATCCTAGTTGCTAACGCTGCTTGCCTGTGTTGCATTCCAGCATGGCTTCGTACAAACTCCGAGATGTACTGAATTGGAAGTGAAGTGGAGTAGAACGCTACTCAAAGAAATTAGTTCGGTTTGCTCTAAACTATTTTTAAAAAAAAGCTTAAATTCAAATTGTATTCTGTGCACCACTACTTTCATTGTACTCACCGATGAAGAATCATTTTATTTTAACTTCGCGCTTTTTTCCCTAACTCCTTCTTTCTACATAGGAGCGTTTGGCGATCCACAGTGCTTTTCCAATACGTCACTTCTTTAGTGTATCAGTGAATAGAGTTTGCCATTAATTTAAATTTTAAGTGCCTTGTAGAGGGTGTTTAGTTTAATTGTACTGCTGTATGCGTCTATATACTTCAAATTTAATCACAAAATTTTACATAGTTTAATTAATTTTTCGGAGAATTATTTTTAATGGTTTTTAATTCCTTTATTTTACCTAAGGCTACGAGAATTCATTAAAATGAAAATGAAAAATTTTAAATAATTTTTTGTCATAGATATGTACAATTCATTAAATGGTTTGTGTTGGTTGTGTTGGAAATAACATTCACATCAAAATTAAACAACAAGAGTAACAGCAGCAACAACAACCATACGCTATAACATGATTTATATGGAAAATAATTTTAAGTTATTCCAATTTATACAATAGGCGTTGCTTGCTTGCTTGCTTGCCGGCTTGCCGGCTTGCCTGTACTCTGCATTGCCGTCCAAGCAGATGTTTTGCAATATTTCATAGCGGCTCGGCTTATTCAACCATATCAGCAATATTGAACTGAAGCGACATTTGTCTCTTAAAATATATTTTTGTCGTCGTTGTTGTTGCTCTTGCTGTTGCTGTTGCTGTTGCTGTTGCTGTTGCTGTTTTTTACGGAAATTATATTTTATGTTGTGGCAATGTAGGCGGAAATCTACGTTATGTAACTGAATATAAATGAATTAAATAAAAAAAAAAAAATGAACTCGTTTTTCTGATTTGAGAGCAATTTAATAGTCAAAAAAAAAAAAAAAAAACAAAATCGTTGCGTTTGGGAGAAATTTTTTCTCTCCGCATCATTATTAAGAGAACCCAGATGACACTATTCCCTTGTATCGAACATTAAAGTCAGTTGTAGCTCGAATCTGAAATGAAATTGTAATCAATCGGAGACAACTTCGGGAAAACCGAAAACTGAGGCTTCGTACATATAGATAGAATTTCATAAAAATGAACGCGAAAAATTCGCATTCGAAACCGAGCGAAACGAATATCGAACGTAATTTTCAATACTTAGGTAAGGGGTTTTCGAGCTCGAACAACAAATGTTAAAACTCATATTTTCCTTCGACACAAAAGTTTCTGGCGAAAAATATAATTAATTCGAAGAATAAACCCAGTAAAGTATTGTTACGGGAAACCGAAATATTTGGAAAAATGAATGGACACAGAAAGACTATTTAATAATTTTGAGAACATTACGTAGCTACGTTGGTAAAATATTCAAAGAAAATTTTTTTTTTGTTTTTTTAATCCCAATCATTTATTTCCCCTATGCGTGGAAACGCGATGATGGACCACTCAATATAGCTACGACGACAAGCCATTCGGAAATAAGTTATGGTCTGAAACACTGGGAATTGAACACAAGTATACCGAGAGTTAAGAATCGAGCTTCTTAACTATTTGGCCAATAGCGATGTCTGATGCATTATCTGGGCAAGAGGACACCACACGGAGATAAGCAAAAAAATCCTTTTCAACGGACTAAAAAACTAGTATGTGAGACCGTTACAACCATACACAATAAAATAATACGACAATACAACAATAGCTTTACGTCACTATGTGCACATTTGTATTCCTAATAACGGGCCATACTGAAAAGACTGCGCGGTGCTTTCCGCGGTTGCTCTTTTCAAATAATTCCAAACTGCCATGCGGTTAAACTTTGTGCCTCGCCTACTTCCTGACAAGTTGCGTGGCCGTCTTGCTCCACCAGTTGCAAAATTCCATCGATTATATCAGTGGCTGCGAGGTGTATCTTTGATATCGAAATTTCCGGAACGAAATCGAGCGCACACCATTCATGGGTCCTTTGTCTACTCACACCATTCTCACCGTACATTTTACAAACATTTTGTTTTTTCGCTTCGTTTTTACATTTTCTGTAGTAAAAAAGCATCACGTAGCGTATTTCTTCGGATATTCTGCTCATTTTCAAATCAATGTAACTTTTACACGGGTACAGAATTAGAAAACTATCTGCACAAAAAATTTAAGCTGGAATGTCGCCTTTTAAGCACACGTTCGTTTGAGACAATCAGGTCCGCGGAGTAAACCTCGGACCTGAATATTCAATAGGATTTAATATTTGTTACATATTTGGACCCTTTCGTGGGATTTTTCCTGATCGAAACTGTAGAGCAAAACGGAAATTATGCTTCGTCATCATCAAAACTGAAAACAGAAAGTGAAAAAATTCTTACAGCCTTTTAGAAAAGGAAGATGGATAGTAACAGGAATTGAATATGCAAAGCCATCGGGATGAAAAGGAGAAAATCAGTCAACCACGCCTTCTACAAGTCTAATGGAAGCTACAATGAAGGAAACTTTGGACGCATCCATTTCGCGAGAAGGCCGCCAGAAGTCTATAAAGGAAATGCCAAAATATAGTTTTTAGTAGCATCAAGGGAAGTCCTTTCTAAACGGAAGAAGAAGAAGAAGAAGAAGAACAAGACCAATTGATGTAGAAATAAAAAGTATTTAGTTAGCCATTAAGGAAAGTAAACGACGATATTTTAGTTTGTAGCCCCTCTTTTGACCTGACACCTAATTTTCTTTTTCAATTTCTTTAAAATTATTATTGAGATTATCCGCGCGAATTTTCTCCGGGTTATTTTATACTATTCTGGTTAATGTCGTATTGGAAGCTTTAGATTTCACACAAGTCTCAACGCATAAGCGTTTACAAGCCTTAGGACAAACCAGGCGCCTACCTAGAACGCGGCGACGGGAGTTTTGAATGGAGAAGTCAATGTGACTATCGGAAGCCGTCTCTTTGTAGCGTTCCTTAATAAATAGTTCATTATTATAGAGATCAAGGGATTTGTACAGATCTGTCGTGTACGGTGGGAATCAGAGAAGTCGTCCGTTGACTGAGTGCTCATCGTGATCATCGCAGTATCCATACTTCTGGATAGACATTGAAAATGATTGAATAAAATGGGATGGCAATCCTAGTGCCTTGGCGTAAGGTCAAGCTGTGCTGTACACCGCACATAACTGAAACACGTTATATTACGAACTATAGGTCTACGCGGGTATTAAGCTGCCCACTGACAACGTCGCCCCGCGTTGAATAGTTGTATGCAATTTCCACTGTTTCCAGAAGATATGTGGGCAAGCGATAGAACGTTTTGAGACGGCGCCTAGGGAGGAGCTTCATGGTGGCCGTGATTACCAAAAATGGGGATGCATTTAAAACTAAGGTCGCTTCGCTTAGGAGAGTTTGATTCCCACGTTTGATCATATCACGATTTTTCAATTTCATAGTTAATAGGAGTTTCTAAGTGGTGTAGCATTCTCCTGCTCACGGAATGATGCCGGCTGTCGCTTGCATTTAGTCCACAAGCCGTCGGGATTCGTCTTATTAAGTCACTTCCGTGGGTGTAATCGTTAGATAGTAGAAGCCGATGCCATTACATATAACCTTATATTTCGGGTATGGACCATAAGCAATATGTAGACATACCTCTCACTATACAATATTTCCGCCTTTTCTTTTAAATGCCTCTAGTGGAGTCATCAATTCAAAATATTTGGTTTGTTTGGTTTTTTACTTTTGCATGCTTTATCTTTGCTTCTTCTTGTTTATATTTATTTTGAGATTGAGGTGATATGACGAACAATTCGTTGAAAATGCAACAGAAAAAGCTTAGCAAATAATGACGATGTCAAAGCAATCGAATGCCATCGCCATACGTGACGATAACAATTGTAATTACGCCTCGATAGGTAAATGCACTGGATATCGAAGGCGGAAATTCGATATTTACGCTCGCATTGTAAGCAAAACTATAGAGATGTCATAGTTCAGAAGGTATTTTTATACCCATCACCGACGGATGAGAGGAATATTCATTTGGTTAAAACGTTCGCAACGCCCAGAAGGAAGCTTCAAAGTATCAATATTCTTGGTCAGTATCAAACTCTGAGCCGATTTAACCATGTCCATATGTCTGTGTGTCCGTCTGTCCGTGTGTGTAGTGTCTGCTTTAAACATCCCCGTATCCGCAAAAATTAAGCTGTCGACTTCAAATTTGGCAGAAATATTGGAAGTTCCTGCGTCTAGGTTGGTATTGAAAATGGGCCGAATCAGGTGAAGGACACGCCTAAAATACTACTACTGAGAGTACTTCTGTTTGAGAAGGCAAATTCATTTTTTTTAGTCTTTCTTAATAATGTTTGTAAAAGATTCGGTTACGACCCTGATTTAAAAATAAATATAAATATAAATAAAATTTTCTTATTTATTTTATTTGTGGTTTTCGTGGCTTGGCAATCATGCTTTGTAAAGAAATTGCTACTTAAAGGTTTCATTTTGACTACTGATGTGAATGTAAGGCTAAAAGAACTATGACTAGAAGAAACATTGGATTCTCTTATGACTAGTGAACGGTCGCAATGTCAGAATATGGCCCTTAATCTGTCCATAGTTGTCGTTATGAGAATCAATGCGGTTTTCTTACTGGCCGCCGAAAAGTTCAAGTGTACTAGATCTGGTTCTTAGTTTGGAGTACGCGTCGGAAACCTTATAAAGTTCGCATCATTTCTCAATCGATTTACTCATGTCCTTGTATCTTGTGTTCAATGATGAATTTTTAAGATATTATGATGAAATTTCTGAGCACAACACAAGCCTTGTTGAACATGGACTGTACCGCGTTATTCCTACGAGCTTTCCGCATAAAAACACATATTTTGAAAAAGTCGTCAACGCAAATATTAATTGGGCGCAGTAGTAGTTGATGTAGAAAAGTTTGCCGGGATGTGAACGAATTCTGGATCGTCTTTCTTATAAAGGCTCCCCGAAATATAAACGATAATTAGGTTTAATTGGTTGTATTTTATGGTGAAATTTCGTCGCAGGAATTTATAATGTTTGGTGTCTTATATAAAAAATTGGTGAAAAAACCAGTGATGCACAAAAAAGCAGTTTATTAAACTTGAACCACATCAATTACCGTTTTGAACCGCTCCCATATAAAGGTTCCCATGAGAAGTAAGCCTTTACATGGCAAGCAAGTATAGCGTTTGGTATTTTATGCAATAAATAACTGAACTGTTATATGAAGTGATGTAGGGTATTTAGTAGCCGATGTTGCCCAACCGTAAAGCTTTGATTTATCGTTTTTCAAATACTTCGTACGCTGAGACAAAGCGTTGTTGCCGTCTACAAGGTCTATACATAAGTGAACTTAAAGCAATTGCCACTTACATGATAATCTTGCTTTCCTCTAAAGCTTTGCGTTAAGCCTATCGTAGTCCACTGTGCTTAGCATATAGGCGTAGCTAAAAATGAATTCCTTTCTATTAGAGATTATCATAGTTGTGAACATTTCGTAGGAATTTTTAACATCATACTGCGTAGACGGCCGCTAAGCATTTGCTATTAGCGGACCAGTACGTGTCGATAAATGAAAGGCGTATTGGGACCGGTGTTAAGTGGATTTAAACCAGTTTTCTTGTTTCACAATATTTGTAGGATAACTGTAACCTCAGTGGGCCTCCAATGAGCGGTGTGTAATGTGAGTGTGTAATGAAGTTGGATTTGCTAAGAGCTCAATACTATTTAGGATATTTTAGGTTCAGATGAGCATAGAAAACGAGAGATAGCAGCAGAATGTACAGGAAACCAGCGAGCAATAAATGATGAACATTTAATATCATACAATGTAATGTTGGGCAAAAGTCAAAAGCTGTTGTAAGTAATTGTGAGAAAAGTTTTAAACTCCGTTTTTTTTTTTTTTTTTTTTTGTTTACATTTACACAGATTGCAGTAAAATAATTTTCATATCTACTAAATGCTTCTAATAGATATAAAAAAGTTGGAATTTGTCAATAAAGAATAAAACGTTGACCTTCTACTTGCACTCTATAGAATACTTAAACTTTATAGAAAATTGCGAACAATTTATTTTAATGTCAAATAACACTTTATTCACTCTGTAGCTGTTGTTGTTGTAGTGCTTTCGTTGTTGTTATTGACTCTAAAAGTAATCAAATATTTTTTTCTATACAAAAGCTTGTATTTTTCTAGTTTTTTTTTTTTTTTTTTGTCCCCCTCTCCAAGAATAGGGATCAGTTTTATCTACGTGTATATGTGTATATATTTTTTTATTTTTATTTTTTTTTTTTTTGCTTCTTCTTCTATTACTATAAAAGAGTAAATGAGGGCAACAATAACAATAAGGGTATGAATAAAGTTCATCGGTCTCTCAAGTTTTCTATTTATCAACATTGAGCAGCCAATAAGAGGCACAATTTAATAGAGTTGTTTGCTGTCTAAGTGACTAAGGGCTGAAATGTGATGAATATACTGCACTTAACATTATTTGATAAACGAAGATTTGTCAAGTGCACATACATATATACACATATATTAAGTAGTCACATCAAAATAATATTCTATAGAATAATACATTATAAGGGAGACAACAAAAAGGTGATGTGCACAACCATCAACTTAAAAGAGACTGTAATTTGTTTCTATTGTGCATGAAGAAGATAAACATGCTATACTTGCATTTCTTTACACATATTCTCTCTAAGCTGGGATTTCGAATTTAATTGTTATCAAAAATGCAAACTGAATACGTTGCTCTTGCTATTATAAGCCTTTGCTTTGCTTTGTTCTTTCTTTTTTTTTTTTTCATGTTAGAACAATTAATTTTAATTACTTGGTTTTGTATTCTTACGATAATCCGTATATTCGTAGATGCAATTGTAGATTTTTATAGCAATTAGTTTATTCGAAACAGTTTTCTAAAGATGACGAGAATACTGAGTTGGTCATTTCGAATGAGTACGAATATATAATATTCGGAGAATGAAAATAAAAAATCGAATGAGGCAAAATTGTTTTGTTTTCACGCAAATTACCAAGAAATGGAGATATACTGCAATAACTTGATCACAACACTAACAAGACTTAACGAATACATAGAAGAGTATATAATATATATATAGATATAGATTCGGATTAAAAGTATGCATTCGTCCATCTATCCTTGGACTGTTTAGGACTTGGAACTTTCCTTATATGGTACTTTCCTTACCGAATATCATTTTAGATTTTACTTAATGGTGAGTGTGAGTGTAATCCTTTTCCAACATTAAAATTTTGAAATTTTTCTCATAGAAGGGCCCTTGAGAGGTATCCAAGGTTCGTCTTCGATGTAGTCGATGTAAGTTTCTTATTTGATTTTTCTAATACTTTAAGCGCCTTAAAATAGGCTTTAGGCACTTCTCTCTTCAACATAAGCCGATATAATTGGCGTTTAATTAAAATATCAAATCTTTCAAATGAAACAAATCAGAAAAATATGTAATAGGTTTGAAGGAAGTTTGTTAACATAGTCTCCTAACTTGGGTAGATAGGTATTGCTGTGATGGCAACCCTATCTCAATCGGTATTTCAACTCAAGAAAACTTTATGCATATGAAAATTTAATGCTTTGCCGTAAGATATTGAATTTGAAATTTTATGAATTTTGTATAGGAAAATATGGTTTATGTTTTCATTCTTTTATCCAGAAATGGCATTTAATTGCATACGCCAATCAAAAAGGGGCAAGATGAAAAGAATTAAATTAATAGATATCTCGAGCTCACTACCTAACGTTTAGAAGATTTCTCTTTGGTCACACTATTCTGAAATGGCATGCAGAGTCTTTCAAAGAATGTCTGTCCCAAAATTTTGAATCAATTGAGTGCTACCTCTCGAACACATGGGATTTCTTTATGACTATCAGCCTGTGAGACTTCAAGTCGTATAATTCGTTATAAAACCACATGATCAGATTAGGGCTGCAATATAATGTTTTTTCATTCTCTTCCTTTTGATCACTACCGTATCAGTTGTTTATTCGTTAGCCGAACGATCACGAGCAAAAAGTCTAATATAACGGCTTGCAGTAATCTCAATACACATTTTATGTTATTGCTGGCGAATATGTGTAAATGTTGTTAACGGAAAAGTAAATGCAGAATATTTTAATTACTTTCGTGCAATGAAAAATCTCTAATAAATATTTTCGTAGCCCATTAGCTATATTCTCGCTTTCCGTCATATAGTTGTTGTAAGTTTGTTTAGAGATCAACTGACATAATTACGAACATGAGCTGGTGAAGTGAATGACAAATTGTCGGCACTTGTTTTGCTAATTTGTGAAAATTAACAAGAAAAAGCTAACAGACATACAAATATATGAACCGGCCAATGATCGAAGGCAATGGCGAAAAGTGGGCGAATATGGTTAAAGTGATTCAAATTCTTGTGTTAAAAAAGCCTTGAAAAACAATGTCATGGCCATGCGTCAAAATCCTGATGAAAATGCAGCCGGAAACTGACCGTCCGTGCGTAATTTATACAAAGCTTAGACTGAAGCCAAAGGACAGGGTAAAGTTATGTTGTTCATCTCAAGATCGTTCTTAATATTATTTCGGCTTTCAGCCACGTAAACACGTAGAACCCTCACCTACAAGAAAAACAAAAAGTAAAAATTGGTTCTGGCATGATATGGATGCTGTCATATTTTGCAAAAAACTAGGGGAAAGTCCGAAGAAATTGTTGGGCACCGCTTTCCTTCCCCTCGTACTGACATTTCAGTTTTGCAAATTGCAAACATAAAGTTTCCTGTGCTAGGCCCGCAATGAAAATCTCTTTACCTATTGTCGATGTACGTGTAGACGTAATGTGTGCTCTTATAGTGTATGTGGTTATGAATGTTTTTGAAAATGCTTCATACATACGAGGCAATTTACAAGCTTTTATTACCACATGATAAATGATTTTAAAAGATATTTTCTTAATTATAATTAATCTTACAAGATTAAATATTTTCTTATAGCAATTTATTAAAATTTCTTTGATTTCGAAATGGAAATAAATTTCCAACTTATTTGCATCAACAAACGCATAACTGAAATATTTGCTCAATTTTAAATGTGTGCATGCATACGTGTGTGCATGTGTATATGCGAATTTTATTGGCTATTCATGTACTTTTAAAAGCCTATTAATAATTGCATTGGCAAATAGTTTGAACAACATTGCATTTATGAAAGTTTTGACATAGAAGCGTACATAAGTGTAAGAGATCGATATTCTCCTTTGGACGAATCGTGGACATCCTTAAAGAGCACTTCCAAGCAATCACAAAAATCATAGTAGTGTTAAGTGGCCAATCGGTAATCGGACTTCGTACAGGTAATATTTTTTTAGCTTTAGTAAATCCTCAAATGTTTAAGTGTTTCCAGTATTCGTACTTTAGGCAACAATTTCAAATTCATTTTGCTTCTAGCTCCAGCTCTTTACCTTCATTTATGATAGTTTAAAGTTGATATAATAAAATTAAACTATTTATAGGTAATAAGCTCTCTCGCACTCGCACTCGCACATGTAGGAATTTCAAACGAAATGACCGCCTCAATAGGTTTGTATGGTGCCGACAATAAGTTATTGCTTAATGTTATGTTAAACGAAAAATTTCGATAAATTATTTTGAAGTATGCTACAAATATTTCTTAAAAGAAAAATTGTAATAAAATTTAAGGAAAATTTTTCCTTTTCCTTTCGTTCAAAATTCTTGATATTTTGATGAAATTTTGTAAAACCAAAAAGAAATCACAATCTTGTACTTATGGTAAGTGCCTCGGCAAATGTTTGTTCTATCGATACAAGCAAGTGGCAATCGGAGGGATTCGAGTTCGGTGAATAAGTCGTATGTGTTAGCACCTCCCAGTTAAGTTGACTTCCAATGTATCGCGCACCGTCCAACGAACATCTTTCGTATATGGGGTCAAAATCAATTTTATTAACACTAAACCTACCATGCGCGGTCAAATGTTCGTTTAAAATTTTTCGCATACAACGTTACTGTATCATCATGTAGCTTATTATGTATGTATGTATAAAATATGCATACAACCTATTTTTCAATATTTACAACTTTTTTTATTGTGTATTTTCCGCAAACAAATTATACCGCGAACGGTCATTTGACCGTCTGAAATATTTATGTTATTTACGACTGTATTCTTCGATAATCGCATTCTTGAAATGGTTTTACGAGTGTAGACAGTCCACAAACTAATCAATGTGTCTACATTGTAGACAAAGGCGCGGTTAGGATCCATGCATGGCGTTTTCGTTGTTATTGAAACAAAGGACATTGCGTTTCTTGTACGACAGTACGATCTTGCGATACGAACAGAGAGCATCAATCATTTCAGTGTATAACACAAAATTATAATTATATTATAATAAAAATTATTACGTGGTATAAGTGATAGTTTCGACAAAGGCAACAGAGCCAACAATATTTTGTGGTATGATTTACAATTGTTTTCTGGCCCGTTTGATTTATATTTTTATATTTTAGTTTTTACTTTATCATTTGTATATTCATCCCCCAAAATGTCAAGACATTCGAGGAATATCAACTTATTAGACAAAATAAATAATATCGACGAGGATTGTTCGGAAGATGATCAAGAAGTTTACGATATTGATGATGATGCTGCAGAAAATTATTGCGACTCATTTGACAGCGATACGGACGAATATACGAACAGATTTATAGTTAGTTCCGCAAGTGCAAATGAGGAAGAGATTGAAACTGCTATGGAGGATGGAAATGTTTGGAAAAAAATAAAAGAAGGGTCTAACAGTGGAAAAGCATCGATTTATAATATTTTCAAGGAAGTATCAGGGCCGACAGGATACGCTAAACGAAATATTATGAAGGGCAGCGTTAAATCAGCCTTTTTTTTGATTATTGATCATAAAATGATTGAACATGTAAGAGAGTGTACGGAATCAGAGGCATTTCGAGGGTTGAAAACGAAATGGAATTTATCTGCTGCAAAATTGTATGCATTTATTGGACTACTGTATGCATGCGGCACATATGAGGCTGAAAATATTTATTTATCATATTTATGGAACACGAAATGGGGTCCGTCATTTTTCTCGACAACTATGGGTCAAAATGACTTTGCGGAAATCATGAGCAGATTTATTCGATTTGACAACAAAAATCAACGAAGGCAACGCTTACAAAACGATAAGTCCGCATTGATTTCTGAAGTTTGGTATAAATTTATCGAAAACAGTCAAAACTGTTATAAACCAGCAGCATATCTTGCTATAGATAAACAATTGTTTCCTACAACAGCACGTTGTAGATTTACTCAATACATGCCCAACAAACCGGACAAATTTAGCATCAAATTCTGGTTAGCTTCCGATGTAAGTAGTAAATATATGGTAAACGGCTTTCCATATTTGGGAAAAGATGCAGGGGGAGAATCATCAATCCCACTTGGAGAGTTTGTAACTTTGGAATTGAATATGAAGCAATAAAACAGTTGACAATTTTTTTAAAAGTGCGTCACTAGCAAAAAGAACGACGCTTGTTGGAACCGAAGAAATAAAAGAGAGCTGCCAAAATTAGCGAGACAGGCAAAGGTCAGTCAGTATTTTTGAATTGTTCTATAAAGTACGTCCATGCGCCTTTTAATAGATAGTTAAAAAAAAAAAGTCGCATTCACAAAATATACTGCGAAGGATCTGAGGTAGTTTAGAAAGTCAAAAAATACATTTTGGTTACTTAACTGGAAAATAGTAAAGCGCGAGCCGTAAAACAAGAGTTTGCAAATCGTAGTCTTCCTCTTTTTTTTAAATAGAAGAGTGACTATCGCATTTAAAAATGCATAAAGTTTTACGTGTCATTATCGATGAACGTATAAATTACATACGACTTATTTTCTCCTCTTTTTTTTATTTATTTATTTATTTTTTTATTTATTTATTTATTTTTTTTTTGCTGTGCAATTAATTTATTAGTAAGAGTGTTTTCGCTCGTAGATAATATTCAGTCGTTCAGTGCAGCACATTCACGATATGATACAACTGTTGATGTTCATCATGGTCATAATTAAGGATCAATAAACTCAATTCAACTCCGCTCAAGACCAACTCTCGCTGCGTGGCGATTGGCGTTTGTTTGACCTCATGCTGCTTTTCCTACCATTATTTCCATTCATTATGTGTACGCATGCTATCCACATGACACAATACACAATGAAAATTAATTTGTTCGTCATTACTTATGGGCTCTGGCAGACAACACAAACATACGTTATGTGTATGTTACTCGTACGTCTTCCCTTCCTCCCGCTTCCTTGTCGAGACGATCCCGACATTTTCATTAGTATCGTTTTCGTTAAAAAGTTTAAAATTACTTAAGCGATAAAGTTTTTTTTTTTAATTTAAAACATTTTTTTTTTTTTTATAAAATTATTTCGTGCTCGGTGGTGATGGTGGGCTTATGTGTTCATAAGTCACAGTTTTCCAGGGCAATTTACTTTTGTCTACGCACCGTTGTCCCTATTGTTGGCGCATCATATACGATTTTTTCTTTTATGTGTCTGTTTATAATTGCATATATATATACATACGTATATATATATATATACACGCACATGTATGTCTGTTTGTGTCTCCTGTATAAACGGTCATTAATTACAATCGATGAATAGGAAGACAAAAGGGATTAAGTTCTCTGAAAAATAGAAATATTTCCAACATTGATGCTTGCGTTCGCGTTCGCGTTCGCGTTCGCATTTATTCGTTTAATAATTAACAAAAAAAAAAAAAAGAAAAAAAATCCTATTTCTTTAATATCATATTTTAATTGTTAAATTTTATTTATGTTGAAGCGTGGGGAGCGTGCGTGCGTGTATAGATGGACATTCATTGTCGTAAAAGTCTAATAAATTTGCGCTTTATTTACGTATAACACGATTTCACTGTACGCGACCACGAAATTTTTCATCACACAAGCACTCGCACGCCAAAGCACGCATACAGGCACACACACCGAGGGATTATTGCCTGTTTTCCTTTTTGTTGTTGTTGCTTTATTTTAAGAGCAGCTAAACCGTAGCTCATTAAATATTTAAGATTTTATTAAAATTCAATTTTCGCCGAATTTTAAATGCAACGAAGGGAATATGAGACAATTCTTGATATGCTTGTAAAGCGATGTATTTGGAGTAATGGAGTAGCAGCTTTCAACTTTCGTGCAAACGTTTTTTTTTATTGCCAATTGTTTAATGGGAGTGGAGATGTCGTCACTAATGTTACGAAAATGTATTTTCCCCCGATTTTTTTACATGTTTGAACGTCATTTGCCGCAACACTTCTCGTCAGATAAGCTGAAAATCGACTCATCTACTGAATTATTTACACGGATTATAATTTTTATCAGCTCAAGATTTTTACGTTAATCGTAATCGAACATAATTGACATTCAAGAGAAACGATATCCGAAGAGTTGAAGTGGACTGTTAGGCGTTACTATCTACCCTTCATAGAGTTAAGGCGATATATATGATGGAGTTTCGTTGTGCTGGGAAAGCATTGCGTCTTGCATCATTTGCGGAAAGAGTCGAAATAGAATCAGCTAACTATTTTAATCGATTCGGAATCATTTTCTTAAACGCCTATTTTAATCGATTCGGAATCATTTGCTTTAAGCCTGTCTGTCTCTTTTATGCTCGCGTCTGTATCTTTGTACTCAACTTCTAGATCGCAATTTTTGAGATATTTTGATTAAATTTGGTATGCTGAGGTGTCTCGGCCCAAGCATGAACGCTATTGGAAATGGTTCGGATCGGACCACTTTTCCGATCACATTTTTAATTTATAAAGTCTTTTATCAAAAACGAAGAGGCATATGGTACTTCATAGTGAGTCGTGCCCCACTATAGTGCTTTTACATGTTCTATGATGAAAATCGGTCTATATTAGTAATTTGATATCAAAATTAGATATAGTACATAATTTAAGATCCGTAGATCTTCCGTTTTTTAGATCCCATTCCATATAGGGGTTCAAGGGTTGTCTTTATATGCCATAAAAAATATAAATTTTAGTAGTTTATAACGGAAACAGATAAAGAATAATAAGAGGTGGAAGACGAAAATTAGTTTTGCTGAGTAGGAAGCACACGCGACTTCAGGTCTAAGTGCTGCTACGACAAAAGATGTAAGTTTCGGTATTTCATTACAAAAAATAAATGCAGAAAAATGTGAGACGAAGTTGATTAGAGAGAGGGTTTAATGGTAAGCCATGCTCGACTACACTGTACTTTATTTGTTTTTATTTAAATTAATATCATTCCTACTTAATAATTGAATCGCATTAAAAACTGAAACCCTACTCTGAAACCCTTTTTTAAAATAAATAATTTGGCCGCCCCTTTTCGCTTCTAAAGCAATAAACATTATTTTCCCTTTTCACCGAAAACGCAAAATGAAATGCAATCCATCCGCTGTGGCTTTTAATAAAGCCACTAATTAATTTAGCACAGGAAACAATCAAAACTAAAGAATATCTGATTTAAAAATTGCGTCCACATTATTCTTTTTATGGTATTTTCCTGGCCAATACCAGAACGCGCTCTGTGCATATAAATATAAATCAAGAAAGCGAGAAAAAGCAAAAAATAATAATAAATTGTCGAGTAAAAGGCTAAATAATGCTCTCAACCAAAACTAAAATTCCTTAATTATACAGTTAAAAATTGTTCTATTAAAGTTGTGGTTTAAGTTTGTAATGTTTATGTGTTCATGACTGTACATCGATTTAATCGTGTCTGTGTGTCGTTATTTTTTTGAATTAGTTGTTAAAAAAGATCGCAATCGAATGCCGGAAGTTTTATCTAAAATTATAAGTTTGATCTGATCTCTGATCTCTTATCACTGTCATCGGAGTAAATCGGAGAATTTTACATAAGTTTTAAATGTTCCCATAAATAACCCATAATTGGCTTACGCTAAAAGGTTATAGCCACAATTACCAGAGAGTCGTACGGCAAGAGTTTGTTACAAAAATTAATAATCGAATTATTCGCCGTCATTATCTGTCGACTGTTGCCTTCTATCGGGAAGCTTGGGAATGGATGCCTTCGCGGTAGATACCAACAGGTGTTCGAGGCGAAATAATCATCGACTTACAGTGGATCGCCGATCTGCTAAGTATGACCGTGTCGATGAGGAAGAGACAGATCTGAAGAATGCGTTGCAATCGGGAGAAGCGTCAAACCCAATCTAAGATCACGAAATCTCGCAAGCCGCTTTCTAACTGTATCAGAGCTTTCGCATTTAGTTCACCTAATCATTTCCGTAGCTGCAACTGCAGTTTTTTCCAGTTTAAAACAGAATAGCGTGCAGCGTCATAAATGGCATCCATTTCTTTACACTTTGATGCACGTGGAACGACAGCTTGTAAACAACTGAAACTTGTGACGTAAAATTATCAATGGCTAAGCTATGTGTACAAAAAAAAAGTGAGGAAAAAACGAACGACATGGCAGACATGTTTTATAGAGCAATAAATTTCAACGCAGAGAATTTCTTTATACTTCCACACTACATGTGGAGGACATACAATGGCTGAAGTTGTGTTCGTTCTTACAGCCTGAATATCTGGCAACAATAACTAGTCGTAATATCAACACATATCGAAAAGCAGAAAAATTCTTTCTAACAACGACTAAGTCGGGTTTTATGCCAAATAAAAAGCATTTGCCGGCACATTCTTCCCTTGACTGAACAGCATAGGAAAGGAATTCCATTCTGCCTCGTGTACGTCTCAACAGTAAAATTTCGTGGGTAGATCGAGTGAGATCATCGACATTAATCGTGTGAAGAATTCGCTGTGACAGGAAGAGGATATTCTGTGTTCGGTGTGACCAGGACTGAGGAAGACTATGGTCTGTTATTAGTTGTGAAAGTCTGGTGAAGCGGGTAATATTACTCGCGTCCAATAAATTTAATCCGACTTACACAATTCGATGGGAAAAACCCGGGTAAAATATCAAAAACGGTAAAACAAGGTCATTTCTTGAGATGACATCAATCCATCCGTCCGTAGACAAAGTCGATTCACAGATACGTTGGACCTTAACTCAACTGGGAGGTACTAGCCCGTATGGATTCTCCCCAATTACCACTTGCTGACTACCGCTTCACTTCCCACGAAAATGTGTGAAAACATTTATGCGTCAAAGGGCAACCGGTTTTTTTTTTTTTTTGTTAGGCGAGTGGGAAAAATGTGTAGCTATCGATGGGTAATACTTTACATCGAACATGTATTTTCTGTGTAAATATTCTTGTTTCATATTTCCTTATCTGGTATAGTTTTTTTTTTTTTACAGTAACCCAATATTGGACAAATATCTGCCATGGACTGTAAGCTATATTTTTGTTTTCATTGGCGATTCTGGGCCATTTGATGTATGAGTATCGATAATGACAAGACCTGTTTTGCAGTGGCGATTGTTCCGACAACAGAAATAAATCGGGTGGACGCGCGGAAGAATTTAAAGTAGCTGAGACTGAGTCAGAATATGTATAGCCCAGTAAACTAAAAAGTACTGAGACTTAGATATCTGCGAAAGTATTTGTAGACCAATGTTCCCATAAATAATCGACACGAACTTTGACAAAACATCGGCGGAAAAGACTTATAAACGAGCAGAAATTGTTGAAAATTTCAGGCTAAGAAGTAAATTTCCAGGTTTTATAGGCGAACCAACGTTCGAAGAAATTACCCCATATTTAGTTATGGGTGATAGGTGGTAAGAGTAGCATCAGGCAAACAAAGCATGATTTGCTTTGCGAAGGTATTTTCGATTTTCATTATTTCACATTTTCATAGTTCCCCTGGGATATACGCATCTCACAGCTTGACCTAATTAGATACGCAAGGATCGCACATGCTGACTATGATAACCGAAATAGGCCGAAACAAGAAGACGAGTCTATTGAACTACATATGTGAAACAATTTCAATTTTAGAAGGGTGCGCTTTCGCTTATTATGCTGTAGCCTACTAAGCCAGTGGATTCTGACGTTTATTATAAGTTCCCCTCACTGAATAATAAATTTAAATAATGTTAATGGCAGAGAATCATTATTGAAATATTATTGGGATTAAGTTAAAAAAAAAAAAAAAAAGATTGTTTTGTAATTATGACAAATATCGGGAGCGATTCAATATGTATTTGCGAAATCATTTTAAATTTATTCGATAATAATAAATTTAGGCTTTTTGTTCCAACATGTGTGTTCCAAATGCATTAGAAAATATCCCCCATAGCAAACACGAAACAAAAGTTTCATTTACCTTTTGACCTCAAAAATAGTTCATATGCAATATAACTGAGCCCTTGCTGGTTCTAGTATATTATTTAACATACATATATGTCGAAAGTGAGAGAAAAAGAGAGAGTGAATGGAGAGGGAGAAGGAGATAAAGAACATGAATTGCATTATATTGCCCTTGGCTGAGTTGAGCAAAAAAATACATTGATTGCCCTACAAAAACGGACGAAATGATATGAAAAAGCAACTGAAAACCATTTATTTGCATACACAACAAAATACCGGAAGGGTATAAAGTAAAAGTAATACAAAAAACTTTTACACACACACACACATACACACACACATACACACATTCACACACACATATTGCGACTTTCGCAGACATGCATATGCGTTATGTGTTTTGAATAAAATTTGTGTCTCTGTGTATGTAAATATAACGGAAACATCTCTATTAGTCACATGAATAATTTCACTGTTTCCGTTAATGCGAAGTAAAAAAAAAAAAATTAAATTTACAGTCAAGTTGAATTCATCATTAATTGCATAATGCAAATAGAAAAAAAAAAAAAGAGAGAAACCGTATGCAGCAAGGCCCTGGGAAATTCTCGCAACTAATTATATTAAGGATTCGCACTTTGATAGCTATTATTAAATGAAAGTGCGAACCAATCATTACAATTCTGCTAGACTGCAAGACTGATAGACTTTGAGAGCGAATTGAAAAATGATTTGAAAATCCCCGTCGAAGAGAGGGGGAAGAGCAATCTAAAAATTCAACGTTTGCTCTTTCAACGCAATTCTTCCTGTGTTGCATGCACGACGCTTTTAATTGCCATCAGGGTTACTTATGGAGGTCATTATTTTTTTTTTTTTTTTACTTGAACGTCTAACGGGACTGTTTGTCACAAAAAAAAATATAAAAAAAATTCCGAAATAAAGGGTGAAATCTAAATATGTAATTATTAGGGAGAGCCGCCAGAGCAGACAGAGCGCATGCGTCATGCGCTGTTAGCGGTGCGCGTGTGCAGGAAGGAAAGACAAATCGTATGCAGCAAAAACTGGATCGAATTGAAAATAATAAATAATAATAATGATGTAAAAAGTTGGCAAACTTTTATTAGTTTATTGGAGAACGATAATGACTTACTTCTAAGCTGCGTGCAATATGGTTGATCGAAAATGTGAAAGTATTACTCTACCGGCTAATGTATGTACATAGTAATACAGATGTATATATAATTATTTATTTATTTCTTTATTTCAAAACTATTTTGTTAAATTTTAGTTTTGTTACGCGCACTTTACTTTTGTAAGAAAATTGACGCTGTCTAGTTAGGAGATCGTCGTAAGTGAAAGTCATTATTGAGATAGAAAATGGCAATGAACTGTGCCAGTTACTGCGCGTGTTAAATTAAAATGAACTACAAAGTTAGAAGATAGTGATGATGACGATCTATAGAATATTTAGAATTTTTAATTAAAAAAATTTATATAAACTTTGGAGCTTGTTTCTTAAGCAAACCACCTTAAACGATTACATAATCACGTTACGTTAAGTTGAAATTTTTCATTTGCAAGTTCGTAATTTACGTTCATGCAAATGGGTTTATAGGATCTTTGTATCAAGCCTTAGCTGGATAAGTTTTGTAATATCGTACATTTTCTGATAAATACTTTCTTCAAGTTTTCGATACGCAATAATTTTGAAATTAGATTTTTTTCCTATTGTTGAAGTAAACCATCTCCTTATTTTTAAGCCTTCTTTTTTTCGATATAATCAATCGCTCAAGGAATGGCCCCTAAGCGTGTAATATGGTGACGTTTAGAAATTTTTATATCGCTTATGCTAAGCTTGAATATATGTAAGCATATTGATGGTCATCGTATGGCTAAATTCATTACAAATTAATTTTATTACGTTTTCTCGTTAAGTTTACATATAAAATAAGTTCGCTTATTTTTTGTTTTTTTTTTTTTTCGTTTTCCTTTTGTTTTTTTCTTTAGACGCTTTTCATTTTGAAGAAGTTAAATAAAATCAACAGAGTATAATTAACACAAAATGTATTTTTCTTTACGAACGTATATATTTTTTATTTAAATAAACAAACAAAGTAAGAGAAATAAAAAATGTAAAGCTCTTATCATTTAACTTTGCCTTGTCGTCATTATTTTAATAACAACTCAAACGCATTGCTCTCTTCTCTCTTTTATTTCATATATCATAAGCAAAATGTTATTCATTTGGCTGGTTGGGTTGCCTGGCAAGTATGAAGTGAATATATGCATATGTGTGTGTGTGTGTGTGTTGTGTGTATGCGTTTGCAAACATACACGCCGAAAAGTGTGCTTCTTGAAATAAAAATAGCAACAAACATACAATTTTTGAATTTACTCAAGCATGCATTTATGCAGTTTATTTCACACATACTCTGTGTGTATGTGTGTGTGTGTGTGTGTGTGTGTGTTTGTGTTAGTGTAGGCAAACACTAAATTTTAAGTAAATAAAACTATACAGGGACACACATATAGACACACACACACACATATGTATATATATATATACGCATATGCTTCTGCTTGTTGATGTCAGAGGGTGGAAAAAATCTGTGTATGGGCGCGTATGCGCGCGTTTCTGTGTGTGATTGTGCTGTTTCGTTATTCAAGCAAATAAGAACAGTACTTGTCATAAAAGTGCTTCAGGCATAATAGTGCACACTCACTCACTCACTCACTCACTTACTCACTCACTCACTTACTCACTCACTTACTCACTCATACTCGCATTCGCATTTGCACTCACACTCGCACTCACACTTAGTATCTCTCTTGTACTTACATTCTATACACAGACTAAGCCGCAGGGGATATAAGGCATAAAACACTGCATAAATTTACGGATAACATAAACAAAAAACCAAAGAATAACAAAATACTAAAGAAAACTAAGGATATGATGCTACTGCTGCTATTGCTGCTGTTCTTGCTACTGCTTCCTTTACAAAATCAAATCTGTATGTAAAAAAAGAAACGTTATGTATTTAATGTGCAATGATGATGGCATTGTCTGTGTATGGCTCTGCTTTTGTAGCCTATAGATATACTAAAGACATTTTATGAAATAAAAAGATAAAATGTGGACTCAACACAAACAAATGCACGCACATACACATGCATACACACACACATACAC
>KK502400.1:2841778-2935996 GCA_000688735.1 Glossina austeni
CTGCTTTTTAGTGTGACAAGTGCTTTTAATTAATATATAAAAAAAAAAAAAAAAAAAAAAAAATTCAACAAAACGAAAAAATTGCAATAAAAAAAAAGGAAAAAAAAATTAATTAAATTGTGTTATGTGTCCACGATGGCAAGTCAGGTAATCTTTTGGGTTTTAATTAAATTTTCTTTACTTTGACAACTAGGACACGGGCTCTCATATTAAATGTTTGCAATTGTAAACCAACCGCAGCCAGCCAACCAACCAGCCAGCATAAAATAGAAGATTCTTATAGTTTTAAATCGCATTTTATTAAATGCTCTCTCATACATACATAATATATTATGTATATACATATATATATATATATATATATATATATATATTATATATATGTAAAACACTATTAAACTAAAACTTTTCATTTTGTTACATAATTATAAACGTATGTATGCATGTATACGTATACGGAGAGAGTACGTTTGCGATTTCAATTATAATGAAACCTTTAAAATTGTTTATAACTTTACTTCAACTTTTGCAAAGGAAGCAAAAAAGAAACCATAACGTATTCATGACGTTGATAAACAACACACACTTCTAGATATATATATATATATACAATACATATTCGTGCGTGCTGTATGAGCAAGTGTGAGTGAATGCGGTATGAAAATAATCAAATCAAATTTACTTTTCCTTTGTTAAGCTACTCACAAGTAAGAACTGAGTGTTTCCAATTTTTTATTGCTTTTTGCCACATCATTCTCCATCAATGCCCAGGCACATACACATGCATGCATTCATGCACAAAAACCTTAATTTTTTTTCGATTTTTGACGATGTTAAGCTTTTTTTTTTTTTTTTATTTTTTATTTTTTTTTTTTTTTTTTTATTTTTAGTTTTTACAATTTAAAACTTTAGTTTACGGGCACACATGCTTCTTCTTGCCTCTAAATTTTGCACTTAATACAATTTTCCGTTTCTTCTCTTCTCCTCTCTTCTCTTCCCTTCCCATCCCCTTTTTTTTTTTTTTTATTCATGTGTTTGCATTTATCTGTGTGTGTGAAAATGTTGGCAGATGAGATGTTATTTCCTATACAATTTGTGTTGAGTATGTTGCCAGGAACTTTTTTATTATTATTATTATTATTATTATTATTATTGTAAATGTTTTTGTTTTTGTTCTTACTCTTGCTGTTATACGCTATTGTTTTGAATTCCGAGTACTCTTGGTTTCTACGATTCTTTTTTTTTTTTTTTTTTTTTTTTCTACCTTTTCTTCGATATTCTTATCTTATTTATAATCATCCGCCTTCTGGATACGTTGTTGCATTAAACTTGATTAAATTTTTAACCATATTATGTACGGTTATCATGGCGATCATCTAAACTCTATTAATATTTCATTAGTCGAGCACACCTGCGAATGTTTAGCAATTTTGCTGATTATATAGTAAATGATTTATCGAGTCAAATTATAAGATATATAAAATTCAAATTTAAAATCTTAAAAATTAAATGTTTAAGAATTTCATATTAAATAAATTTTAGTAGACTAGTGGTCGTTGTACTTACGGCTTGATTGCTTGGCTTGGTTAAGCCTGTAAAGGAACGCAATTAACTGAACCGTATATGGTTCTTGTAATGTATGTATGTAATTATTAGTATAGATATTCAATAGATCGCATAAGGCAATTGGCTTCAATGGCCTGTTCTGCGACACGAAATACTTTTTTTTTTTTTTTTTTTTTTTTTTTAAGAGAAAGATAAAATATATTGCATTTAGAATATTATTGTCTGTCAGTAAATGCACATATCTCTCACTTTTTTAGCAAAATATGTCTTTCGTATCGAAAGGATGCAACGTTGCTATCTATGAGGCTATCTATGCACGCGTACAATTGTGTGGTGTCGTTACAAAAATCAAAGTCTTTTTAGGGCACGCAACAAATCCGCAATTGAAATGGTTGTTAGTCTTCTAAGCGCAAAGTGGATGGTAGCACATTCTTCTTCAGTGCTGCTAAACTTTTCTACGGCTAATCGACATTACGCCGAAAAATCGTCCGTTCCTGGACTGGCTTTTCCTCACGATAATATTGTGTAGTAAGAGCCCCACAGCGAAGCTTGCATCCCCTCCTTCTTCGCTCAAAGAGGACCATCACGGATATTCAGCTCAAGATTATATGCACATTAAATATCGGAACGCATCAATTGGCGTCACAAGCTCAACTTGTGCTTTAATAATTTCAATGCTTCCGCCATCCGTTGGGCAACTCCCATAGTCCTTTTGAAATGTCAATTTAACGAATCGGTTTTAAATTGTTTAAAAATTACCCGGCTGAGGAGATTAGACTGTTTCTCACTCTTACGAAGTGTCATCGCCCAGAGGAGAGGGAAGCTGAAAATACTCATGGAACAAGTAGTCAATCTTTGTTTATGCATTTACATGCCGCATAAGATTTCAATATGCTGACGTTATATAACGCATCAATTAGGTTTATTAGTAAGACGATGAGACGGATGGACCCTGCAAACGGCGCTACATTTTGTTGTTCCGTATCTTCTTTGAAACGGTAAAACCATGAAAGATGCCGAAAGATAAGAAAGACCCTGAGGGTGGAACACTTGCAATTGACAAAGTTCAGAACGTGACAAACTAAAGGATGAAATTCCCTTTGCCTTAATTCAGCAAATGCCACTAATGCGTATCTTATTGTCTTCAGAGCTCAATTTTGCGAAAAAAAAAACAGGATTACGTAATTTAACGGAAACGCCTCTCGAATTCATTCGTCCAAATATCGGGAGTAGACATAAACTTTTGTCGTTTCCTATCAAAAAGTCATGGAGGTCATGGTGAAAAAACGGTCATTACGCTTTTAGCGTCTATCGTTGGCCACTACTTTTTCCCATTTTCTAATACGACGTTGACAGAACTCTGCACCTTTTCCGGCTATCCATGAGTTGTCCAAATTTTTAACGTAAAACACTTCTCAGGCAGATCATGTGTCCTCGATCGGAACAAGTGATAATCGGTAAGAGTAGTGTCTGCTAATAACGGGGGTAGGATATCCGAGATTAGAACTGCGAACATTTCTGGACGAGTTTCAACGAATTTCTTCGTAATGAAAACTCACGATATCATGCCTTTCGGCTTCACCATGCCTTTCGGCTTCATCAGGCCCATTTTTTGTAGACCCTATGTTAATTATTGTTGATACTTTCCTAGTTGGTTTCATTCGGCTGGAACAACCCAAAATACACGGCACTCCCACATTACTTGCACTCTTATTACAATCATTTTTCAGTATATTTTCCTATAGATATAATAAATACTTCTAAGTGGACTTACCAATTATATGCGCTATCCCTAAATTATTTATCCACAATTACCAAAATTTCGTGGTGAAATAAAGAACTCTTGCCATGTTGGAGTTCCCTTAACATTTCGGAGAATGAAAGAATACCAAAGCGATCGGAATCCGGGATATACAACAAGTACTTTATTCACTACCGTTGCATCCTTTTCAGGTTGATAAATACAAAAATGTTTTTTTCCTTTTACTAAACCGGATTTTTTTTTTTTTAGTATCTTCGCAATCCAAGTAATCGTTTGCATTAATAGTTTTCCTGGCAAAGCAAGCGTGTTTTGCATAGTAAAATATTTGTATCACAAGCTGCTAAAACGATCCGTTGCCACAATTTAAGATGGTAATAGTAGGTTCAAATCTCAAGTCACTATCAGTTGAAATCAACGCATAAGCTTTGTTTCACTTCGTTGTAAAAATTGCGAATATTATCGTGCTTAGAAGGTTTCGATTTTCAAGGCGTCTTAATGACACATTTGGTGAAAGCACTTCAAAGCACTTCACTTTTTTTAAGTTGCATGTTGAAATCTCCGCTGCCGATTCAACTTAGAGGTCTACAGCCTAAGCGAGATGAAATGCAATTAATTGGCGATTCTTCAATACCAAGGTCCGCAATTAATCGCTAGAAGGGTTGCTACTCATGCGCGTCTTAAAAGTAAATTACTCTTTGATGTCTGTTTGTTAGATCTGACACGAGTCTGCATAAACATGGCCCGACTGCCTAACGGCAACGTAAAGTTCCGACTTGCCAGAGGGAAAGCCCTACTAGCTTGTTACGGGCCATGCCATGTAGGTGTTACGGACGGCGAACGATTCTTTTGCATTTAGAGGGTTAGTATGTCCACGTAGCCTATAAAATCAAGAGCGGATTGGCCTTATTGCGGTTTGGCTGAATAAATTATCAAGATATAGAGAGGTTGCATTTTAGCGAGTGCAGCGTACTTTAGAATGATTGGGTTTATGTTTCGTGGCAGTCCCGTTGAAATATTAGCGTGAAAGGTACAACGAAGTATGAGTGCATAAGGGGCGGTCTGTTTGGGGAATATCATCCAGATTTGAAATTTAGTTTATATGTGCAATTCCTACTTATAGGATAGCGATCGGGTCGGCGCTTGTGGCCTTCTAAAAATTGAAACATATATTGTGCGGATGGCTTCGTTCCCGGACTTAAAAAATTAAGTTGACTAAGGGTGACTTTGACTTTAGCAAATGCCTTCACTTAAGTCGGTATGCAACTAGTGTCCTTGATAGGAGGCGCTGGACCTTAGCCCAAGAGCTATAGGATCTTCGTGGGATAGGTAAGCGCTATAGCATACTTGTGAGCGATTGGGCCGCCTATGGTTCTTCCGACACCTTAGTTGTCAATCCAAGATTGTGTGGATCTAGCTGTTAGTGTAGTCTTATCCTATTTAAAGTGTAATGGTAGACTTTCATAATAATTAAGATGCTAAGGAGAATTGCTTTACGTAGATTTGATGCTTGTAGTTTTTGCGCTTCGCATAACGTCAGCTGCTCCCGAAATCGTAGAAGCATCAAATATTGAGGTATTACTGAAGAAGCGCGCCTTGTCAGAGGAAGGTCATGCCATAAGCAAGTCTTATTTTGGAACTGCAGGAGGAATGTGATGCTTTAAGAATTTTCTGAGGATTTTCCTACTTCCTAGGTGGCCTGCCTGCCAATAATGTCATGTACGTGTTATACTGTGAAGTTTCGGAATAACCCGAATTTGTGTTGGATAGAAACATACGTTTAAACTCTTTCGACAGATCCAGTCCGATCGAAGAGGTGATCGACTCCTAAAAACTGCACAATAATCTACACACATTTAATTCTGTTGCTTACGTCATTTATCCCTTATTTACTTTTAAAACATAACATCGGATTATATTGCAGATATTTCTTCTGGTTTCATTATGATTACAACTGCAAGATTCGCTTTCGGCTTTATATTGGTTGCTATTGAAAAGCCGCCACACGTTTAACATAATTCCTATCATGTCATGAAAACCGAAAACCGAAAACCGCATTCAAGCAAAAATAAACGAGTTCGCATACGACGTGAGTTAAGCACGTTAAAGCTGGCCATCCATTGTCGTGATTTATAGTGATTTCTTCATTCATCATCCAAATACATGCAAACGTACGATAATCTGTAATGAGTTGACTAAATTAATCATTCGTTATGTTCTCCTATGTTCTCCTCATATGGTTCGATATTTTGCGAAGTAGGCATGAGTGGTATCGATCAAATCGCGAAAGATTATACTACTAAAGGCGTCTCTCGGAAGAAAATCGACATTTTCACTTTTTGCACTGAAAAGTGCTCTTCCTCTTTCTAGAAGAAAATTAAAATGACATCCGACGTGTTTTTACAAAATGACAAATTATGATGAACTTTAAGCCGGAAACTTTTAATCAATCTACGGGATTTATTGACAATAAATCAAATCATGGAATATATGAAAAAAATCATGAAATCATTTAATTTTGTTGTTCTTAAATTAATTACACCATAATTACTGTATAAATAAAATCTCTCGAATCGATTATAAGTGCAAATGTATATCATATTATCGAACAAGGGAAAAATCATGTCAAATGTCAAAAGCAAATTCGAGCGAACGCAATAATAATGAACTAACTAACGCTGTTCATTCAAATGATTTGATGAAGACTAAATATCGTAATTTTCTATCTAAATTTTGTCGGTTTTCGTAGGATAAGCTCCGAATATTCTTATCTTCATATGTAACACACAGGCATAGATAGATTTGTTAAATAATTCTGAAAATTATTATTAGATGTGGCAAACGAAACGATAGTGTTAATGAACGCATCAGGTATGAGTGTAAAAGATGTATGCAACAACAAAGTTTCAGTCATTGCGTGCGCTATTCGAGATAGTTAGTTAAACAAAACCAATGTTGAACTAAAACCCAGCCAGCGGCCAACATATAAACATAAATAAATCCATAACCACTAGCCAGCTTATATAAAAGGCTGTTTCGGTAAACATTTTTACACGTAAACAAAGATACACAGCACAGATAGAAATTAATTTGAATGAATGCCAAACACAACAAAAGCATTTATTTGTTTCCCGATTTACTAAAATACGTTAGAGTAGAGTTAGAGTAGAGCATTGCGAGAAGAGAATTTATTTAAAAACTCTAGCGAGCATTGCAGTAATTATTTAATGCAAACGGATTTCCACACCTTAGAAGATATTCCAAAACGAATTTATATTTCATTTTATAAATTAATGCTGATAACAATGAATAATGATTTTAAAAACTTATTTTTACAGTTCACTATTTATATCATACAAGATAAGCTTTTCACATTTTCGCATGAAACCAAACGCGCACGCATTGCACGTAGCGAAGGAAATTTTCCCAGTTATTAAGAGAAGAATTAACGCAAATTTTCATATAATCAAGCAGTCGAATGAAATGATTTCATCATACCGTGTGATTTCTCTTTTCTTTGCCTTTACCTTACGTGTAAAATTGTTAACGATAAGTGTCACAATAAAGCTCCTATAACCCAAAAAGAAAATAAAAAATAAATAAATAAAAAGAATTTTTTCTTTTTCTGCTGAAAGTATGCTTTATAGCCCACTTAAGGTAGGATGGATTTATGGATACTTAATATCACACGTAATTCTCATTTCTTTGCTTTTTTTCTTCTTTTTGAAAAGCAAAATTTATCACAAATTTAACGGGAGAATCAGTTTGCAACACCGCTTTACAACGTACGTACAAAGAACATATAAGCTGTAGGCAGCGAAATAGTAAGTAATTCGGAAATTAAGTTAAAATATTGATTTGAAGTTTCAATTGAAAAGCGTTGAATTGTAATCGAATACAAGAACCTTTGATTCACAAAACACAGAAAATAAAAGGAGAATTAAATAAAAAAAAAAAAAAAAAACCAGGAAAAAATCCAATCAACGAAAATGTACATAACGAAGAGGAAAACTGCCAGGCAAAGAATAAATAAATGGTATTCAGTGAAAGAGCGGAGAATGATTTGTGAATTAAATGTAAGTGAAGCGTATAAAGCTCTTTGTGAGGCAAATTCATGGTTGAATGAGAAAAAATCAAAAATGCATCATCATGCAGCAGCAATAAAACAAAAACAAAACAAAAAAAAAAAAAAAAAGAAGAAAAATGATGTATGCAAATGTATGCGTTAATATATATATATATATATATATATATATGGACACACACTAGCTTGCATACATACGTATATGTGCACATTCACGTGATTACATAATTAGTTCAAATAATTTTTCATTTAATTAAGTTTCAAAGTTGTTGTTGTGTGTGAAAATTTAAATTAAATTTTTGCAATTAGTAGTATTCGTGAGGCTTACTAATCAAAGAGAAATTGCGTTTCTCTGTGTGTGTACAGCGCACTTTTCGGGTTAAAAAAAAACAAAAAAAGGTTGCTTTGTAATTTCCGTATATTAATTTGAATTACATGTAAAGTCAGTTCGTCGGTCGGGCGGCGTTTTGCTTTTATGTTTAGAACTTAGGTTGAGAGAAAAAAATTAATAAAAAAGCAAAAAAGAGAAATAAAAAACCTTTAAAGTGCAATTTTCACTAATTAGCCAATTAGCTAAAGAGAAAGGCGTTATTTTTCACAAGATTCCACACTTGCACACCCACTTTCAATTTACAAAACACTAATTCACGTCCGTTCGTCTTTTCTCACTCGATCTCTATCTCTCTCTCTCTCTCTCTATCTATCTATCTATCTACCTCGGCTATCCATATACTCCTTTCGTGCCCTCCGATATATATATACAGCCCTGTCTTGCATCCTTCACCCATTTCTTTTGGTTAAAACGTTGATGACATCAACAAATAACTTCCGTTGTATGGCTTGTACAAAAAACAAAAAAAAAAAAAAAAAAAAAAATTGAATATATTCAGTAGAACCGACAAACAAAGTCATCAGTTTAACTTTTTCCTTAAATAATTTCTCGTTCCAAACATAATTTTTATTCTCAACTTCGACTTACTAATACAAAAATAACGAGAACTCAGAGAAAAGCCGTAACAGTCCGGCAAACCTTTATAGTTAGATGGTTGCCTGCTGCGTAAACTATACAGTTACATGTATAAGAATATATAGAAAAAGTTTTAATTGTGGAAATGTTTTTTTTTTTTTGTTTTGTTTTTAAAAATTTGTAGACTTCATTTTTTCTCATTCCCCCTTCCGTTTGTTATTTTTATGTGTTTTTATTGTTGTTGTTTTTATTGTTGTTGTTGTTGTTTTTCATGTTTACGTTGCTGAAACAAGAGATTCTGTGGTTCATTCAACCGCTTCATTTAAAGCTTCCGTTTGGCATTTGTTCATGTTTAGTTTTTAACACAAAATATCGCACATCTGTTGGTATCATTAAAGCACTCGTCGCATCGTTGTCATCACTGCCACCAAAACTTTCTTCTTGCTCGTAACACAACTTTTTACAATATATATATATAATGCGCACACACATACTTATCTATCTACCTAGGTAGTCATGCATAATTTTTTTTTGTGCAATTGTATGCGTGTACCTATATATGAAAACTTTGAAAAACGTTGTAAAACATAAATGTTTTTATAGCACAAATGTTTTCCTTTCCTTCTTTTCCTTTCTCTTCGTCGAGCCTTCCTGGTCCCGCATATATATATATATATATATATATATATATATATAGTGCTCTTCTGATTGTTATTCTCACAATTTGTAATGTTGCATAATTAGTGTGATAGGTTCTTCCGGCTTCTGCTGTGCTGTTCTTTGTTTATTTGTCTAGTTGTTTGTTTGTTTGTTTATTTACTTATTCTATTGTTAAAACCTATACAATTAGTAAATATGTAATGATAAGCGATTATTTATATCATATTATACAATACATATTCATTCATACAATAATAGGCGTAGGCATTATTTATTTGATTTTAATGCGTATTTACTGTTCACGCCATGACGTATGCCATGAAATTTTGTTTTATTTGAATTTTTTTTTTAATTTTCCTCTTTCGTCTTTCTGTGCATTTAATTCAATATCTTCTCTTTTCCTCAAAACCTCCTGTATTAATGTATTTGAAGTGGACCGAAGGCCTACCAGGAATCTATTATCGATGATGCATAAGCTTTGCGTTACGCCATAAAATATCGTTTCGAATTACGGTCCTTTTTTTAAAAAAAAAAAAATTTCAAACCAATAAGTATAGAAATCCTAGTTGGAAGTCGGAGATTAAGTTTAAGCAGGACAAGCAGCGCGAAAAGCGGGCTAAGTTTGTTGCAAATATGTAACGCCTCGAAAGAATGCAATGAAACCAACTAAAAACAGCCCACTTATCATTTGTTGGAAAATCCTAAGACTTTAGTCTTTATTTCTTAAGGCCTGTGCTGTAATATTGCAATAAAGAAAATGTTAAGTGCATCTCTTTATTTGCATGTACGTTAGATTATTAGAATGTGGCAGAGTTGACACGCATGTGTGGGCAGATGGACAGACGTGGGCTGTCTTGTGGTTATATGTATAAGTATATGTATATGTATGGTAAGTGTTGTAGATAGATACAAGAATCTTTTCCACTAATCAAGCCCTTTAACAGAACTAACCGGCTTTATCAGCATTCGCCTCTACTCATCCTGAAGGTGCCTAAATACCGCATGACACATTACCACGATTTGTCGTTCATTAACCGTACTGCCCACCTTTGGAATAACCCACTGGCCGTTGTTTTTTCCTTCTTTCAAGTCGAACGTACACAAGCATGTTAGTGTAACAAAATTTCATCAAGACATCTGAAAGTGATGATCTGTAATTTAAACACAAAAATATTTACGCGGGCATCATACGGACATCCTTAAATCGATTCAGAAGAATAATTCTGAATCTATAGGTAAAGCAGAAAGTGAATCAATCTCAAGTTCTTTGGACAGTGGTATATATCTTCTTCTTACCATAAGCAGTACATATAATAATAAAGTAATAAGTATGTTCTGCCGATCATATATATATAGGAATTTGTCCGATGATCTTCTGTCAGCTTTTTCAATTTTGAAAAATATATTATACGGTAAATAAAAGTCGGCTTTCAAACTAAAAGCCAATCGTGCAAGTTACTGAAGCTCTCAATTTTTTGTGCTTGAAAACAATTAACTGAGAATTGTAGTCAATTCCCATTCACCAAGTCGATCAATTTTATCATTAACAGAAAATATTTGATTTCGTAGTCCGATTACGCTTACACAGCAATTCCGTTTTGTCAAGTAACTGTCTCCTGAAATTCATAGATCTTTCTTAACAAGTGCAAGACGCTTCACTTGACCAATTATTACTACGTACGACGCAGCTGCCTGATCTGCTTGCAAGCTCTTTATCCCATTTTTTCCATTGGAGTTTCGATTACCCTCTAATGAAATCATTCAATTCAACCAATAAAGCCAAGAGTATCCGGATGTGAACGCAAGCAAATGCTTTATCTTAAGCAGTACGATATAATGAAATACTCTTTCACCCGAGATTTTGTAGCATAAAAATTGAATTCTATATTTTTACCTGTAATGCTCAGTTTCGAACGCTTTGTCCCGAGCTTAACGCACTTTTCCAGTTGTTTAAGTGATTGAAGTGAGTAAGTGAGTGATGAAGTTTAAGCAACAACAAGTGGATATTTACCTAAAAAGGAAAAAAAAAAAACCCGAAAGTATTTTTTTATTAAAAAAATTTTTGAAATTGCACATAAGTATAATAAATTCATTAAAACACTACCAATAAAAAAAAAAAAAAAAAAACAATTTTTCATAACATTATGTGCTTTCAAATGGAGCAAAGACTGCAACTTGTAACTTGTGACAAATATAGATTTGCAGGCTCGTAAAAACATTTCCTAGCGCCAGCTAAAACGCCAACATAGGAACAGTTCTAATTGGAGAACGTTGTATAATATATTCACTTGGGCTAATTGACATCAAAGATTCACCATAAGTCGTGCATAACCTTCAGATTAAAAATCGCAATAACAGCCTAAACGTGTGGACTTCTACCGCTTTTCATTTACATAATATTTCTGTATACACGCGACTATAATTTGCTCTTATATCCGTAGTACGAGCTATAATAAATTATTTAAATGTCTGAGAGGAGTAGAACCACCCACGCAGTATATATGAAATATATCCTTAATAAGTCAGTCGATTACTTCTTCGGCGTCTAGTCAGTAAAAGTGATATCTATTTCCTTTGTCTTGTAACCTTCATTGAACCTATTTGTCAACGTTACTTGAGCTGCTTAACCCCGGATATTGCAGCAAGGTCAAAAAGTAGGTTAAGTTAGCCTAATGGACAGTCCGTAATAGCTAAGTAGAAGGCAAGGCTTTCATTATAGATGAACCTGTAGATGAACAAATTTAAAATGTTTGTATACATATAGAGTCGTAAAAATCGTGTATTCACTCCTTTCTTTTTTTTTTTTCTCACACCATTTATGGAAGGATGGACGTATTCATTCATTTCGTGAAAACGTTTGCAAAATCAAAAATCATGACTCGGAGACTCAGTAATATATCTGTCATCGGTTGGCAAATAAGATTCATTAAGTGTTTATGAATACCTATGTAGTTAATGAGTTTTAGCTGACAACTAACGATATTTTCTCGAGTGGTATTGAAATTCGAAATCAACCTAAGCATGTCTGTCCGTCTATTCGTTGGCATAGTTTTCACCAATCTTTCTTAATAGTTGTTAAAAACGAAATGGATGCACAGCAGGTTTCGCAAAACAAAAACTTACCTACACATATAAAGGCTGTGAAGATGAATTCGGATTTAAGCAAAGATATTTACTAAGTCCAACAACAGAGAATGGAAAATAATTGGTTGAATGAGAGAATTTATGAATTGAGAGCACACGTTATAAAGTCATAGCTATTGCTATGACTCTGAACCTAACATTTTTCAAATAAATCTCGAAGGTTCAAACCGGCTATAATGGCTTGTTAATCGCTGCATTTTGCGAAATAATTAATTATTCGATGATCAGCTAAAGAAATTTTTTTCAAATCGAAACGACAACGGAATCCTGGAAATGAATCATTCATAGCAAGTTTGAATTATTGATATGCGTTGTTAATGAAGAGATGATTGACAGCAAGATAGCTACAGCAGAGATAGCTGCATAGATATCGCATACAAAAAGAAAAATCAGGACATATATGTTTTAAAAGGAATATGCGATGTCATAAATATTTAACGGATATATTATGTATACGGCAGAGTGGTCTCTAGCGCACTATTTGGCGACATGTTTAATGGACAACATTAAATTCTCTCCTTTTATGAACAGAATCAAATAAGTTTGTGTGATTAGAAGGTAGCAACAACTATGAAATGTTCTATAAAATTGTTCTTTAAAATATTTTCATTTTTTTTTTCCGATTCTTTGCTTCAGCTTAAGCGCTATAGCAACCAACCATCTATACGTTTCCTTAAGAACATTTTCATAAAGTATCAATGTTGTTTCAATAACTTTTGTGACTGTAAGAAGCTTATTCGTTCTCTTTGACTCTTGACATCAGACAAAATAAGACGAAATAAAAAAAAAAAAGAAAAAAGAAAAAGGAAAACATGGCAATAAGGGCAAAAAAAGTACTGAAAATTGGTCTGCAGTATCATTATTCATGTCACACCAGGAGACAAGAAAAGGGGGAAAAAAAAGCGGCAAAAAAATTTAAGAAAATACTATAATGAAAAAGCAAACGATATAGGATGACAATAACGACAAGGATAGTATTAAAACCACCACCACCAAGCGCTGCCAGCACTCACATCATCGCAGATGAAAATGCTGTCGCAAATTTATAACAACGCTACAGCAGCTGCAACAGACGCAGTGGCCAGAGACGTGAACGAGTGACTGAGTGGTAAGGATAGGTGGGCGAGAGAGTGCACGGAATGCAATTTCGGCAAAATAAATTTGATATAGCTACTAAGGTTTCACTGTAACGTACCCAACGGAACACGCAGCAAGCATTTCATTTTAATTAATTCCGGTGTCATTGATTTATAACATCTCTAAAGTGTTTGTGGACTGGAGGATGCGTATGTCTCGGGTTTCCAGTGTCTTAAAAAGGATGAGTTATTACCTTCCTATCGTCTTTTCCCCAAGTTTTTTAATTTTATTAATTTAATATTTCGGAAAAATTTTAGGCGAACTCACTTTAGTCTTTGCATGTAAAATTAATTTTTTAAATTACAATTCGTAATCAAATATATTTAACGCATTCACAAATGTCTTTTCTTTTCTTTCCTTCTTTATAATAAATGGTGATTTCTTTACTTTAGCAATTTTCACGCGATTACTCTCAATAATAACAAATTGACGTTAGTGCTGTCACACAATCACTCAATTCATTTTGTGCTTGTTTCGGCTCCCAGCAGTCTCTGAGCAAATGATTGTTTACTGTTTACTGCATTATAGTGTGCAACACTTCTTCTCGCATTCATTCCGATTTTAGTCCCTTCTTAACTTTCATTTGCTCTCGTGTCAAGCAAGTGCGAATAGTAGAAGACATCAATGCAAATTTACGAAACGAACTAAATTGATTTTTAAGTGGTTTTCTTTTCGTTTTGTTTATACAAAAGTGTATTGATTTCGGGTGGGAAATTAATAAATGAATGTATGGTTTTGAACACAGGAAAACAGTTCCAAGAGTAGACGACGATATCTTGTTTTGCTCCATATAGTATACATCCTAGCCGTTATAAGCACAAAAGCAAATTTAGCATAATACGAGGATGTAATAAAGTGTGAAGTATCAAGCGCAAACAATTGTTTTGAAAATACAAAATGTCAAGTTGATAAGGCTTTAAAATGAAATATAGAAGGAAGAGAAATTAGCTGTTGAATCCATAAACGTCTACAACGTCATACTTAGCGATTTCCTTTAAAGCGGCCCAAAATGCGCAAGTGTACCGTTTTCAGTGCACGTTTAAAATCGCTACTGTATGCCGTGTCATGATGATTACAAAGCTCTTGGAGCGTGGTAATCAACGATCACTAAATATTTCAAATGTTCATCAGATCTTTGCTTCGTAGTATTAATTTAATGTAATATAAGAGTTGGAGGGATTAAATATTAGGACTATTTTAAGAAAATAAAAATTTAAAAATGATTAGAGTTTTTTATTTGATTTACAGGAAAAAAGACATAAGTGGCAGTCTAAGGGAAAGGTAGCGACGCAAATAATGTTATGAAAAGGATGTGAAACATTTTACTATTCGTGCGAAACACTACAAAGTATTTGAAGTGCATCTACTTTTCGCTATATGAAAATGCAAGTAAAATATAACAAATACTTTCTGATTCAGATATTTCTTGCGCACTTTATTTTTATTTAATATGAAATCAAATTTTCTTTTCTTTTTCATATGAAGCATACTGTTTGACTATTTATATAATTACGAGAAATACTTATTTTCGCTCATAAACATAAAAAAGGTATTTATTAAAAATTATTCAGTTTATCAGCGTGTACCAAAGGCGGTGCACTTATCGCAGAAATGCCATCTTCTCATGTGCAGCTGGCTATGGAAATAGGGCGACTTTATTCTCTAATGAGTAATAATTGTGATATCGATGAATACATGTTAAGGATGTGTTGACAATTGATGGACGGAGTTGGATTTTAGCATAGATTACTCCTTTTCACGCAGAGAACGTATTAAAAATGTCATTCAATCAACTCTCTTTTCAAAAAACATATTGCGATGGCTTGTTACGAGTACATGCTAGAGGCAATTAATTTCTGCAGTTTGTGGCAATGAATAGATTCTCTTGATGGCCGTCTAACATTTCGCTTGTTCCGTCGTCAATTCATTTCACTGAAATTTTGGTTCATCCCAAAAGTATGTTAGAACTTTCTCCCAGAGACCAAGAGCCCAATTGCACAGAATGGCGTTTACGACCAAGTTCTAATATTTTCTTTTACACCCATCACCGAAAGACAGAAGTTTATTGATTTCTTTAAAACATTTGCAACGCCTACAACGAAGCTTAAGAGATCCTGAATAGATTTAAGAGTGCCTGTCTGTCCATCTGCATAATGTTTATGGTAAACGTTCTTCTTACCCCAAACACATAGCTAGTGGTTTAGTGGCTTCTTACACGCAAGCAACCATACTGGTCGCAAGACACGCCTATAGTGCAAGACAAACTGAGAACAGCATTTTTTTCTCGAACATAAAAAAAATTTGATTTTTAATCATTATTCTATTTTAAAATCAGTAGAGCGAAACTTCTTCCAAAGGATTAACCATCTTGTGTGGGCCAACGGATAGAACGTCTGGCTTTCTCTCAAAAGTCCCGGGTTCGGTTTCTGACATGAGAACTTGGCGACGAATACTGAAACACAAGTTTTTAAATTTGAAGTCGTTTCGCTATTTTTTTAAACTCATTTACCAAATAACGAAGATTAGGCATTGCGGTGCTTTTCTGTGAAGTAGTTCCTCGATCTCTTATATTCGTTTCGTTATCTTTGGAAAGCCCTCCAAGCTTGTATTTTCTTAAATTCCGCGCAGCTAGAACTTTTCTTTTTTCTACATAAACAGTGGAATTCGTTAAGCGATGAATTTTAAATGAATTGTTGTAGTGCTACGATGTTGATAAAAACAACGAAAAGCGACCATAATTCAATACAATTCTTCGCCTATTTTCGTCATAAAATATCAAACAATTTACCTTTGTTCCGTATGAAGGTAGTCATAAATCAATCAAGAAACCCTTTCTACTCGTTGCGTCTCGTTTCAATCATTTTGTGTTTTTTATGCATCCAGACAATGTTACTATAGCTCTGCCTTATGTACGGGCTTAGAGTATAAAAATATTAAAAATTGATTACTTGATCACGGGACGATCAATATGGACAGTTTTAGAGGATTTTGAAGATTTTGAAAACTACTAAAAATTCCTTTCCAGAAATCAGAAGCCAAGAAAGTTGCATTTTTTCCTTAATGCTCGTAGATTACAGCAGATAAACCTATAACAATTTCTAGGGGCGGTCGTATAGCGCCTGTGCACAAATTGAAAAAAATCGGCCAAGTTCATCTAACATTGTAAAGAAACAACTCTTCGTTCTTTTATGAAAACATTCTCGAAACGCAAAAAGAGATTTCGGAAAGCGCATATGTCTGTTTGTGTGAAAAAATGAAGACGTGGGTTTCAAAATCGCTGCAAGCAGGCCGGTATTGAAAATGGACACGTCCCCAGTAGAATATAATAAAATATGAACGGCATTGTCTTTTCTGATTGCTCATAAACTCAGGCAATAAAAATTTGCATTTGATGGTTGCCAAGGACTGGGTCACAGGCGAATGTAAACTTTTTAATTGTTATTTCTCGATATTTTCAATCTCTTGTTAATAGGTAGACGTAGAAGCCACATAGTTGAGTGAGTAGAATTGACGGGATCGTCTTGTGTAACAGACCTTCTCAAAGATGGCGTTGAAACACCACCAGCAGCAGTTACCACCCAACTTGCATAGATTCCAGCAAAGGAGAGATATTGTGAACTTTACATAAGCAACGATGATCAGGTGCTTGTAAAGTAAAACAGTTGAATACTCCGTAGTTTAATACTCCGTCCGTGATTCCAGTACATTATTGCACCGATGGTATTTAGATTAACTTATTACGTACGTATTACGTGCGGACGGTATTATATGAGTTATTGAAGTAGAATTATTTTGTTGACATAAATATTTAATGATCCTGTTAACCTGATGTGCCAATGAATTAATTATTAATTCGTAATTTTATGAATATAATCTGTATGCGTATATTACGTTAAATATCTTACAGCCATCTGACACCGTATATATTATCAATAGGCTTCGCCTAAATGTTAGTCGAGAACAAATGCATAATTCTGCACATACGACGTTTATGCATGACAAACAATTGACTTTGGATGATGTTGCCAAGATGCATATGTCAATTGAACACACACATGTAATAATTAGGCTTGAAAATCTTATACAAAAATAGAAAAAAAAAAAAAAAAAAGAAATCAAAAATTGTTTCGAGCACCATTTTCTAACCAACATTTCAATAGCAAGTAAGTTTATTGTTTTTTAACCATGAAGATCTTTGTCTTTGCTGAATAAATAAAAACTTAATTTTTCAGACTTGAATTTACTTCTGCGACAATTGACTTCAACGTCAATCCACTTGTTCCGCTAGAAATAAAGGGGAAAATTTTGATGTACGCACGTGAGGTTAAATTTTTTTTTTATCATTTGATCTCAAGAACAAGACAGCTACTCTTCAGTCTGATTTGAGTGGGGCATGCAAGTGGTCCAATCTAAATTTGTTGCCTTTACACTTGAGGAAATGTAAACAGCTAAGTCTCTTAAGATGTGCTCGCATAGTTCACATTTAGTACATTGAGAAATCGCGGTCGCAACGGTTGTGTCTTTCCTTGATTTCGAAATGTGATTGGATTCAAAATTACAATTTCATCTTCATATTCCGTCTTGTGTTAATAAAGCAAAAGTGATGTTAGGGTTCGTAAGAAGTTGAAGGTGGCCAAGGAGGTTGATGATCCACACAAACAAGCAAACAACTTCACAACAGTCTTGTTCATCCCACCACTGGTATTGATACATAGATATTCCCTTTCTAAGATCATATTTTTATTCAAAGAGTGCTTCTCAAAATTTTTCGCCATTTCGATCGTTTGTTTGCGAATTCCATGGGGCTTAGTGACTACACTTTTTCGGCACAATAGAAAAATACAGTAGACAACAGTTTTTTTTTATTTTATCGAAATTAAAAACTAGGAAGTAGTTTTCAAACGAGATCTCGCAGACGCCCATGATGCTGTAGGCAGTGGAAAGGCACCAGAGGTGGTGACACCAGAAACCGAAAAAAAAAAACAATTATGAAAATTGTTCTCAAAGATAGATGACTTTCCCCACATCTGGTATATGGGTAACACATCCACATTGATCCACAGTTGAGCAATAATATTAGCGTGTTACTGATGATGATGATGAATATATGCTCTCGCCACTGCATACACCAGATTTGGCCTACGGAGACTATTATCTGTTTGCAAATCGTTAAATTGTACTCCAGGAAAAAAGTTTGGATTAAATGATTCCACATGTTGCGGGAACTGAAGCTGAGCTTTGATGACCTTGAAACATTGTTCTCTAAAAAGAGGCATCAAAATGTTAAAGAAGCATTGGATTGATTGCAAAATTCTTGAACGAGACTTTATTGAGAAAGCAAATACAATTTTGTCCTTGGTTTTAGTATTTTTTTGCTTGATGTATTATTGTTTGTAGCATTGTTCGAGCGCACTTAATTCAAGATTAGTGGGGGAAGAAGTTAAGTTCAGTGTTTCCGATTAATATTTATAAGATTTGCGCTCTTCTAACATTCATTCTCTGCAATTGCAGTCAATTTTTCCATGGCAAGTGCTTCGTTCTTCTCAAATGAAAATTCTTTAATAATTTACTACTACTTTAATACTTGGAAGCGTGTTCTACAAATCATTTCGGAGATGGAATGAATTAAGTAGGGAGCTCCCGGAAGTAATGTATACAGCTACAGCGAGGATATACTGAGGAATTCGGTTTGCGGCTTAAAAAACCAAATTTTCTTTTAATTTTCGTAATTCGTGAATGTTTCGATTAGTCTCTTAAACGGTGTATTTCATGAAGATGAATAATTTGATTTGCGTTGTCTTGATGAAGTCACAAGACTTAAGACTCTCTCCGGTACTCGATTTCCGTAGAGGTAAAACTAAGTTTTTGATTTGATTGTTTGTTTAATTTAATTGAAGTTCTAAAAAAAATAATTGATTCGAGGTATAGTTCGGCACTATTTTTGCTATTCAATCACACGGAAAAGCAATACAATACAATAGTAATATAAAGTTGTAGTTGTAATATATATTTAGAAAAATGAAAAATCTTCTTCTTTTACCGGGCCTCCTTCCACGAATATTTTTTTCGCAACTTGAGAGAAAACAAAGCCTTGCATAGCAAATGCGTGATCCATCGACGCAAATAAATAGTATTCAGGAGGACAGACTGCAGACTGCTGAGCATGCTACTCGGGCTAGCACTTTTCTTTCAAGATGTCGCATATCGGTTTCGCAATGTGGATGGATGGAAGGACGATATGTAAAAAAATGATCTTATGTTACTTTTTCTGATATTTTGTCCGTTTTTCGAACAGCGAACTATTCAAATCGATTAATTGTTATTGCTAGCATTGGATATTAACTGTTTCACCAGGCTTCAGCGCCTAATAGTAGACTATTCCGTCGTTTTGTCATAGCAACTCGCAACTAGCAATTTTTACCCTTTTCATCGCTAGCACTTATACGATGTAAAAACGACTTTCTTTTGTATCGTTCGAGAATGCCCCCCTTTTTGGCACAACGCTCGACATATTCAACACTATTGCAGATTACGCTGTTGAATGAAACTTGTATTGCGTGTATTGTGTCACTAAGAAAAGTTTGTTAGACGTTAGCAAGAGAAAATGGCGCCAATGACGCGATTTAGCAGCCAGGGCCATCTATTCCAGTAAATTTCAGTTTCAGATTTTTGTCTTTTAATACTTTTTCGAAAATCCAGGACGAATCCTTGCAGCTAATAGAGCCAATTTTGAATATTTTTTTCTTTTTTTTTTGTTTGTCTTATATGCAAATTGATTAATGGCTTCACAATCACTTAAAATCGTTTTTTCACATCAGCCCAAAAATTATTTATAGTAGAGTAGTATATGGTAAAAGGAAATAAAATTTATAAGTGGCTTAAGCCGAATCCACTTACCTCCTGCACTTTTGTCTATAACTTCAAGTAATTAAAGAATTTTTTAAATGAAACCTTGATACTGATTGAGTTGATCGAGTTATTGCGGGAGTGTTCTTCCTAATCGGATTTAAGCGCCAGTCAATTTTTCAGTCAATTTTTTCTTCAAGATTTTAAGATCTTATAGTGTATCTCCGAAAATAAATATATATATACTAGTGTGATCAGAAATTAAGACCAATTTAATTCTATTTTGTTTAAATCTATTTCGCCGCCTTTAGATATTAGGACCTTATGCCAAAGCCTTTTCCAATCTTCGAAACAGTTGTTTTAGTCAATTTCCGGAATGGACTTTAAAGCTATCTGCGATTCAACTTATAACTCTTCGATCAAGTCAAAAAGCTCTCTCAGGAGTGACGCGTTCCGTGTAAGAAATAGCCAGAAGTCACATGGGGTTAAACTACGTGAATACGGTGGTGGAGTGTTTTTGGTACCAATCGAGCTTTGACACGTTTCAAGCATAAAAATATCTTTTAAAATGTTGTCGAGTGATCCGTTTGAAATGCCGAAAGGGCACCGAAGTTTTGATAGGAGGCTGATGGTCGTCCGGGACGACCGTTCTTCGTTGTCGGCGTTTTTGGAATTGTTTATATCGCTTGTACACTTTTCTTCCCGACAACGTCAAAGGCTCCCCACAACATCCTAAACATTTCACAAACAACATTTGTTGTAACTTCTTCGCTCAACAAAATCACAGATTGCAAGAATCGTACAAAACCAAGCGCTACTGAAACATTAATGGCGTTTATGATGTGAAATTTCGCGCAGATATCTGTCTATTTAAAAAAAAAAAAAAAAAAATATGTCTGATATGCGATATACTTGCGCAATTTAACTCGAATATTGGTCTTAATTTGTGATCACAGTATTATACGTGTATTTGTACAGACTATTCGATGTTGCCAACCGTATAACAAAAATAATGTTCTCTAGTGATATATATCTATATATATATTTATATGTATATGCATGAATATAAAAAAAAAATATACGAATACTCAAAAACAGATGAGTTTGGCTTCATGCAATTGCAGGAAGGAGGAACAGTAACGGAGTGCGCGAACAAGAAAGGAAGGAAAAAATATGCCATAAATGGAAAAAGGCAACTGGCTGTTGAGCATAAATTGTACCTTCCGTATAAATATAAATGTGAGTTTCTATATGAGGTGCGTGTAAAAACTGTTCTCAAAAGTACTTATAGAGGTACCGGTTAAAATTAAATATAAAATATGGTATGTAGCGTTCGCTCTAGCAAAGGAAACTTTTATATAAAACTTTGCTATTCTGACGCATATGTCTGCAAACATCTCTACATTTTCATATAAAACGGAATGTGCTTGCGAAATGAGATTGGGATTTATAAAATTTATAAGAGCCGAATGTTTTTAATGGCTTGAGCCAAAACAACCTCACACAGTCCTTTTTATTGAATTGATTAGCTAACACAAATTCGCTTTTATAATCCGATTTCTTAAAGAAAGCGAAATATTTTATTCATATTAAAAAGAAATGGACGTACAACGAGACAGCCATTATTAAAATACCCGATTTGGTTTTCTTCAAATAACAAACTTCGATAAATAAATAGATTATGGAGCTACCTCTTACAAAATAATTACTCAACGTCCAGCAAGTTCAGTGTATTGCAAAGGGTGTAAATTGTAATCAAAAAAATTATAAGAAATAATGCTATAATGTTATAATATATGATATAAAGCTATGATAAAAAATAAAATATAGGCGAAGGGATTGAAAATGCAAAGCAAAACAGCGTAGCGTACTAGAGGTTAAATAAAACTGGGCAAAGCCAAGTCGAAAGCGAGTATTCCTCACTGCTATGAAAGGTACGCATAGAATTGTACGCAAGAGATACTTAGACTAATTGCCTGCAATGTCCGATTCTTATGCGTTGTTTTCAGGGTACTTATGTAATGTAAACATACGTGAAAAGGATGCTCTTAACTTAAGCGTACTGTGTGGAGTTTCATTTTCGTTATATCGATTAAGTACCGTACACATCGCACAACACACATGCTTATGGCATTTTGTTTTCATAGTAAAACGCTACGAAACAATTGTTAAACAGTAACGCGTAAGTACACAGAGAATCGCATATTCTCACGGATCCCCGTGCACTTTATACATATGGAAAGGTATTCTTTTTTGCTTTTTCTCTTTTTTGGTTTTTCACGATATCACGCCTTTAATTTTTTTCGATTTTTGACGATGTTACGCCTTTCTCTTTTTTGGTTTTTCACGATATCACGCCTTTAATTTTTTTCGATTTTTGACGATGTTACGCCTTTCTCTTTTTTGGTTTTTCGTATATATGTTTACACTATTTCATAAATTTTTTCACAATTGCAAAAATACTTGTGTGAACGTGTATAATTTCAATGGGATCTTTATGAAGGCTTTCGACCAGGTGTCGCTTTGGCTGCAGCGAAACCGACAACGTGTGTTTCGCCAACTTCCATAATCAACTTATCGTGATGCGATTATACTAATTTGCGCGTTTTGTTTGTAACAACCCAAAGTAGGTAAGCGAGAAATGTAAGGTCTTGAGCCACTTTTGCTATGTCTGTTGATCGGCCACTTTCCTATTCGAATCCTTACAGGTGATTGAATATTGAATTTGCAGAAAGCGGAAAATTGCTTATAGACTTATAGGTTTCGCAATTTTATGTCCACAAATCACATTTGAGAATAAGATATGTTCGCTTAAATGAAAGACAATTTTAGATATTATTGTTTGGTTTTTAATCGGAAAGCTTGCGTTTAAGCACTAAAAAATGATTTGCTTACCTTCTGACGCTATACGTTTAATAGACGCAGGTCGTCAGACTAGTACCTAACGAATAAAGAAAATCCAACTAAATTGCAAAAATAACGAGAATTTAAAAAAAAATTTCGTCGCTTGTATGGTCTTCTTAAAGGATTCGTTTCTCGAGATCCCCCTATATTGCATAAAACCAGGTTTGGCTATATTTACACATCTCGTATAAAAAAAATCGTACAGAACTTTGAACTACATTATGGGAAATTTGTTAAAATTATTTACGAAAAGTATGCAACATTTTCTATACAAAAAAAGTGATCTTCAACCAGGTGCGGACACAATTGCCAGAAGAAATTCTCAAGCTTAGTTTGAATGGTGGGTATCGGATATTCGTCTAATAGCGGCTATGACTTGTTTACTTATTCTGTGGGGATTTATAAAATTTTTGGTTACTCAACTCGATTCAATTGTAAATTTCGTTTTATATCCACTGGACAACAAATAAAAACGTTTCCGTGAATGTCGTGTTAAATTCGCTTCTATGGCTAACCATTGTCATTGTATTGAATTTACTACAATTGCTTATATATGTACATCTACCCACAGTGCTCGTGTAATATTTTTTTTATTTTTCTATTTTTTTTTTTTTTGCTTTTTTACGCCAAACGATTTATTCAATTTATGGGAAAATGCCTGACGATACCTTTAATACCAGGGGATTAATAATGAAACTTGATTTTGATTTATTTAATGTATTGTATTAAAATGCATTATCATCATTAATATAAAAAAAAATTATAATAATGCAGGAGTTTAAAGAATCGATTTTGGGGCAAACGGCCAAAGAAGTGCTAAAAATTAATAATATTTGACAATGACACGAACAGGACGGGAAAATTACTTAAATCGAATTTTCTGAGAACTCTAATGAGTTTTTTTTTTATCAAAAGTTATGTATATAATTGGGCAAAACGTTAATGCCTTGACATTTTTCCCCTGGGCCAAACTTACAATAACCAACTTTGGTCAAGGACCGGTTAAGTTGCAGGCCAAACTGGGTGTCTTATCCCTTTGCTCTTCTGTTTTCCTTTACTTGCGAGGAGATAGCACAGGCTATAAAGATCAGATTTTCTGATGATTCTTCGTCGCACACACTTACTTACCCCAAGTTTCGAAATAAGGCGATTTTGCCCAGAAATCCACTTTGATCTATGCGAGTTTTGCTGTTAAGCAAGCTTTTACCCAACACTCTTTCCCCACATATTCGAACGCGTAGAACGTAAAGAAAACGATATTGATGACTCCGGGCAAAGTATTAAGGAAGCTTCGGACATTTGATCAAAAAAATCGGCATGACTTGCAATATAATTTTGCTAAAAAGCAAAATTCCTAAAATGTTGGGCAAATAACGTAAGTAAATTTCATTTTTTGACCTTTTCTTCTAACATTGTCACAGCACAAAGATGCGTAAAGCGGTCTGTGGCTGCCGTAAGGATTAATAAAAATTCCAAGGAAATTCAGCAGATAAAAGGATTAACAAAAATATCAAAACGAAATTTGGTTTTGGTGAGTTGTTCTTAAAAAAGACAAAGACTTTGCATAAGTCAAGCACGGTTGAATTGCGACATTCCAAGGGAGAAATGGATATGTGACGTGTGTGTGATTCAAAAGCATAAGGTGTTATGAAAAGCTTAAACTTTGGTTATTGTAAATAGATTTTTTCTAAGAGCTGCAAGTAGCTCTTTCAAAATTGTAAACAAAATCTACGCTGTTCACAATCCAATGGCACGAACCTAATCTGAGGAGTATTAGAAAAAGACGCAAAAATTAATATCTGCCCGGTGTCCATATATGAAACCGAAATTTTTGTATGTTTATTGTACGAAAATGAGAAAAAACATTGTATTCAAAGTATTGCCTCGTAATTTGTGGATGCTACGGCAAAAGAAATTGTAGCCCTTTTGAATCACTTTCCTAGAAGCAGACACTGCTTAGAAGTTAAGCACTGCTTGGAAAGTACGAGTCCCATCGATGAAAAGTAGTGGTAATTGGAGAGACTTGAATTTGATGAGTAAATTTTATGGACCAGCACCTCTCAGGGAAACGCTTTCAACGTGTTGCTAACCGTTTTTCTAAGATGGATGGATGGACGGCTGAGATATCAAAATTGCCCTTACATTACCTTTTATGATATTTCGCTTTCTTTTTGGGACAGCGAAAGGACCAAATCGATTTATGTTTGTTGATAACGTTGGGTATTAACCCTTTCACTAGACTTTTACAGCTAATAATAGATCGCACTCTTCTGGTCCTATCAAAAAGAGAATATCATTATAGTGTCTAAGCAATTCAGTCTCACAGTCAATGTGGTAGCTACTCTTGAAAGTACCCATGAATTTTTATTCCCGGGATTCTGAAAATAGATTTACTTTTTCAGAAAAGTCTCGCTTTCGATCAAAGAAAAAATTCTGATGGCGATTCGTCTTTATTTGGCATAGAATTTTAGTTGTTTGAAAAAGCATTTTTCTGTTCCGATATGTGTTTATATTACGAGTGGTCATTGTTGCCAGATGTCCAATCTATGAAAAAAAAAAAAAAAACAACTCAGTCACGAGCAAATTCCAAGTCGATACTCATATGCTTATTGCATACTCACACATTAAAGTTTATTATGCAGGAGTTTTCAACGTTGTGCTTAAGTAAATTTTTATGTTCGCTAGTGGAAAGTTTTGACAAAACTAAAGCGTTTTCGCAATTGTAAAACACATGACAGGATGCCGAGATTGCGACGCCGACTTGAGTTTAGTGATTGAGCAGTCAGCACTCAGTCCAGTCAGCAAATATGAGGATATGTTAGGAAAGATGAAAAAAATTGTTTATCTACTATAAGCCGTTTCGACAAGAACCTCTATATATGTGATGGTAAAATAGAAAAAAAAAAAAAATCTTATATGTATTAGCGTGTTTGAGCTTAACTATATAGAGTGTGTTTCAATCGGCCAATAATCGAATCGAGTTACAATTTACGGGTATTCAAGATTCGGTCTAATGCATGCACAACTTTATTATTTGGCTTTCCTTCATTTTCCTATCATCCCTCTCTGCTTTGTATTTTGCTTTGTTTTCCTCTCCTGAAATCAATTTAAATTAAAATGAAAAAAATATTTTTTTTTTTTCGCATTTTTTTCATCATCTTGCTTTGCTGTTGTACATTTTTTATGAAACTGTAATTAGCTGCTTTGGGAACTATTCTTGCATAAGAATAGAAATAACAAGAAACAAATCTACTCTATGCCGTGACTCAATTCATTTTGGCTTGTTATTCTCTGGTCTCGTTTCACAAGCACTTTCGTTATCATTTTGTTTTCTTCCTTTATACTTTTTATATCCATCAGCAACTTTAGTGGACGTACTAACTCTTCTCAAACTTATGTAAACTTAAAATGGAAATTCCCAAAGCTGTGTGTAGCCGAATTTCATAAAAAATTCCAGGATTTATATGTGGTTTGCTTTTTTGCCTCTTTTAAGACGTTTACAAAGCAGAACGTGTTGAAATGTTATAGTCGGTCAAGATCGCTCATTTAACGCCTTATATTTCTCTACGGCTGTTATTGAAAGCGATAAAAAAAAGCCTTTCCTTTGAAATAAGTTTTGACCTTAACGACATGTCAAAGATAATGTGTGTAGATTGTATTATGTGGACAGATATCGGAGAGACTGACGGACAAAATAGGCTTATTTCAATTTAACGAATTTCAATTTTAATTTAAACTCGTGTGTGACATGAATCCTCATAAACCTAATATACCATCGATCACAATTGTACTGCAATTACATAAAAAAAATATTAATTCAAGAAATGGCTAATTATTTTATTAAGAAAAAAAAAAAAAAAAATGATGCATTTTGTGTAGTTGAAAAGCTTGTCTTCATTTTTACTCCCCAAGGCAGTTTAGAGTGGGACAATATGTACCATAAATGAACGGTTAATTAATTCGAGTAACGAAATTTCTTCCCTGCCGTCCTTAAGTGTAGTCGCCGAAAAGGCGATTATGCAGACTAAAGTTTGCTTAGAATCCGACGTGAACATTATCAGAGGACATTAGAAGAGGATAGCTACCCGTTTCTGATCTGTTTCCGTCTAACATTTGTTTTAGTAAACTCTCTTATAGACGGTGGTATGTCTGTGAGCTGCATTAACATAAACCTCATATTAAATCCGTATTCATTCTGCTTACGGTGGCATTGTTTATGAACCCTAATGAGAAATAATTACTCAAATTTTACTCAAAACTTAAAATATACTAAAACATACTCTCTCTCCCATCTCGTAGTTATGAGAGGCATAGGATGTTTGCCGGATGCTTGTGATGCTAAAAAATGTGCACGTCGCACATGATATTGTTTTGTGGAAAAGCTATTTGTTGCAATTAAAATTACAATGCACTGAAATAAAAAGTGTTTTGTGCATGTTTTTTAACAAAATTTCTTTTCTTAGCTCTTGGACTTGGAAATGTTTCCTACACAGAGTCATTCTTTTAACTACTTTCGAGTCAAAAGTTTGCAATAATTGATGACTGATTTTGATAAAATAATTTTGAATAATGAAACACATATTTACGTAAAATAAGGAACTTTTTCATCGCTGTTTCTCTATTGCGAAATTTTCATATTTTTTAATAGCATTTTGGTAATAGATTTCTAATCTTAACCTTTCGATAATCTTAGGTTTACATTAATACATTCCATAATTTGTATGCAAATTGTTTGTCATATTGTAGATACGATTATAGGCAAATCGTGTCCAGATTTTTGTACGGCTGCCATAAGAGTCAAATTTCGTGCTTAATTCGAGCGATTTTACTGTTGATTCGTGGCTGATGAGAAACAATGAGTACTTTACTTAATCGTTATGAAGTCTCCGATGCACAATAATTAACATCGACGATAAAACTAAATATCAATAGTGTCCCCAATTTGCAGGTCTCAGCTGATTCCTACGTACTATAAATTACTGCAAGGAAACGAAAGTATTGCTAAGCATTGCTGCCAGCCAGCGTTGGCGGAAGTAAGCCGAGAAATGATCAAAGCCATGATAGTGTGATTTTTTAGTCTATCATCGTTCGGAGTCACACAGTATGGCAGTCAGACAGGAGATATCATCAGCACGGAATTGAAATGTGCCCATTAGCCCATTTGTTTTCAATAGAATAGGAGAATTAGCAAAGATTACAACCGATAGTTATTATAGTCTCTCCGGTTCTCGCGACGACATTCAATAAATGGCCGAATACAATAAATAAACTCGAAACAATTTGGCATAAAATTTAATCGTAAGAATTTTGGGTTACATAGATTTATTGGTTAGACCCCTCCTCCGATAATAGAAGTTTTCCTCTGATGGCAAAAATGAATTTTCAATTTTTTATGACAAATGCGCGTGCAAAATAATAAAATCTTTAATAAGTAAATTAAATTTTCTAAATTTGGCACACGTCAGTTGACGCTTTGGACACCCTCCAATACGAGATCTTTCATCAAAGTTATGCCTTTACATGAAAATAAGACATAATTTTTGAATGAATAATTGTACGTCATAAGTCAAACGCCAAATGGTGTAGGGTATAGGTTAGAGTATTTAATGATCTACCTTTCTCGATTATAATATTTTTATTAGTTTCGTTAGAGAATATTTTCATTTTTTACTAGAAGAAATTCGAGCACAGCTATATAGATATATACAGGGTTAAATATTTTATATAAATATTAAGAAAAATCAATAAATAAATAACAATTTCTGTAACACTATTATCGCAAATTGTTTTAATAAATAAAATCATTTAAGAATTTGTTTTTTGCTTTGGTGAAGCATTTATAAATAATTAAAATATTCATTTCATAAATTAAATTAAAAAACAATTTTGCAATTTATTAAAATGATACCTTCTGTTTTCAAATTATTCTATAATTACTTAACAAATGCGAGCCAGGGAGATAAACCTAAATAAACTTGATAAACATTATCATGTTGCAGCTTAAAATGTCATTATTTAATATATTGTCGTATAAATTCTGCAGTTGTTGTACTAAATAATAAAAAAAAAATAAAAATAAAAAAAAAACATTTCTTTTTTCCATAATAGAAATAAATTCATTTTTTAATACAAACAAATAAGTACAACAACGGTAACAATTCGAAATTCGAGACAGTTTTTCAATAATCTCGAAGTTAGAGCGAATATTGTTTCAAAAATCGGCATCGAAAAGCGAAATTTTCAAAGCTCCGCATCTGATAGAATTTTCTTTCAACCGGACGGCATGGGAATGGCACAAAATCTCGAGTCGAAGCATGAAATACGTATTGAAATTTTTTAACAAGACAAGTTTCTCATACAGTGTTGTTTGTGAATTATATAAGAAACATTTTGAAGTTTTCGAGTTTCTTTCGGGAGCATTTCAAGTCTTTCGTTTTTGTATATCATTGATAAAGACGTGCCAGGAAATTCCAAACGAATTTTATACAAAACTTCCATATAATCATCGTATCCGTTGAAGCAAATTTTGAAATTCTCTCGTATGCAATTATCTACGAATGGGTTCGGTTTGCGCAGACGTATCACTAACATTTTCAAGCTGTTTTTTTATGGACTTTAACCTCAAATATATACGAGTCTATTAACTAAGTCTTTGAGTCTTAAGTGAACGAAGGGATCTTTGAAAAGATCGGAAAGTGGCACATTGATTAAAAATATATATATTATGGGATTTCTGGCGCATACTTCTCGAGGTTAGTAATTGAAAGGCAAGTACAACGCTTGCGAACTTTTCGTAGCTTACAATTTTTCAGTAAAACGCGCGCATCTCAGCGAATGCAAAATTTCAGCTTCAATGGCTGTCACTTTCGGATCTTTTAATTCGCTCTCAGAGTAACTGGCTTGCTTGAACTTTGGTCTTGAGAGTGGCGTGTGCTCTGTATGTTCGATATGTCATTAATTATTTACTCATTGAGTTGTTTTTTGTTTTTTGTTTTTTTTACATTTTATTGGCAATTTCGATTCTTTTCTTCCCTTCACTTGTCCATGAGACGTTCAATCGCACCTTGGTTGGTTTGAGTCGTTGTAGGATCCTCTATTATATCATGATCGAAATGCCATTGAAAACTAAAGCAAATATTGAGACGAAAACGAACCGAAAATGAAAGTTTTGATCGCTTGTGTTCGCTATTTAGGGCTTGCGTGGTCCGTTAGAAATGTCAGTTAGGAAGGTCGGTAAAGAGTCAATTAAATTTTATCGCTACAAATTTCTCTAGCTTATATAATACAAGTTAAGTAAATGTTTTGTCTTAATAGACGTGAAAGACGTATTCATGGAATTTTTAAGGCGTATTCATCTACGTTTAAAATATTTGATAAATTTAATATACTTCCTGCTATTGATTTAGTAATCTGTGTGTTTTTATTTTTTATTTTTTCTTTTTTTTTTTTTTGCCATTAGTAATGCAATATTTTACGTTCACAAATTCAAATTCAAATGAAAATATAAAATTACATAATAATATCCTTTAACTAGATACCAAATTATTGATAAATATTTGAGAAAGAGATGTAATAAAATCATACAGAAATAAATTCATTTTAATTTAAGCCTAGATAAATAAAAACAACACTAACAACAACAACAACAACAACAGCAACAATAACAACACGTAGAAAGCCCATTAAACTCATTGTAATAAAATTTACATATATATATATATATATATATATATATGCACATACGTACATACATACAAACATGCATGCATGCACATATATAAAAGCAAAGCAAAAATACTTGCAATGAACGGCATGAACATATACATAAACTCCCGCATACCCATAATCAAACACGACTATGGCATCAGTAAATGTCGTCTGCAAAATGCATGGCTTGGTAGGTGACAGTGTATATGCATAAAAGATTATCATCAAATACCATCATCATCATCAATTTGCATTTAAGTAAATATGAACACAAAGAGAACAAATATAATAGTTAAATAGAGGCTCTTATAAACACATGGCAAAATTCCCTTTGTTGTCTTCCCTTATAGGAGTCCCTATATATATATATATATCTGTAGGTGGATGTGTGTATGTGTGTGTGTGTGGACATGGATGCGTTTGCATCTATGCTAATAAGTGTGTTTGGGTGCGTGTGCCCGTGTATGAGGCTTTATGCTCATATTTAGATCGGTGTATGTCTATATATGAATTCATTTTACTTTTGAAGCTGCGTGCGTTGCACTAGCATACTAGAAAGGGTTTAAGTTGTCTTTTCATGTTTAGTTTGTTTATGGGTAAAGAAAATATTTATTTAAATTTAAAATATATTTATTTGAAGATTTGATTTTCTTAACATTTCAAATCAATTCACGTTTGTTGTTGTTTTACTTTTAATAATTCCATTAGGTTCATGTCAAGCTTCGACCTTTAGTGCACTCTTAATCACCGAACCATTATTAGAGATTTAACGCATCAAGATCATATTTGCTTAAAGTGTTAATTCATCACTTTTTTAAATTGATGATAAGAAGCGCGAAAAGATTTAGAAGAAGAAAAGTTGCGCGATATGATAAACTTCTCTGCGAGAATAATAAACTTTTAAATTGAGACGGATCAACAATTTTCAGATGTTTATAGTTTATGAAAGTTATTTGGAAATCGGGAAGCCGACAGCTGAGCATGATATGTTGTATGCTGCCCGAAAAGCGTTTTTCACATATGGCAGCCTGCGATAAATAATGAAGTTTTTCCCAGCAATCAGGCAAAGCGCAAAAAGATTTAACACAAATCGCTCATATTTATAACGGTGCTCTATATTTGGTAACATCATCAGCTGGTTGTACTCATGAAATCTGCTGAAAGAACTGGTGGACACCAATAATCACTTCAAAAATCAATTGTTCATTTCGGACAGGAGTCATGGTCCGTTCGAAAGACGGGAGATGTAATAGCTAGCGATAGACAACAGCTAGAATAATATGCTTCGTGCCATTTACACAGTGTTGCGAGCACAAATTAGTTCGGTGAGTGAGAGCGTAAATAGTATTGAAAGGTAGAAGGAATAAAACTATGATTTCTTCAGTTGAAAGTACTGCCTTTAAGCTACACGCAGCTGCATAAACTATCACAATAAAGCGTACACAGCTTGGCCTCTTGAAACCTTGAATATGTTTAGTTCTGCGCACAAAAAAGAAAAACGCAATTCGCCGGAAATTTGATTTTTCTGTCTTAATTGCCTTGAAACCATCATAAGGTAACGCCACTAACAATAATTAATACGATTAAGATAAAAAATGAGCGGCAAATGATATGGCAAAAGTTATGAAATCGTGAGTTTTCAGGTTGAAGGACTTCGGCCTCATTTACCCAAACTCGCTTCGGAAATGGTTGCATTTCTACCATGGAATATCCTATCCTTCCCAGCAGGGACAACAATCGATGTCTCGTTGTTTGCGCGAAGGATGCTTCCATGCTTCGTCTGACGATACCCGAATTCGGTTTCTTTTCACGGCTACCCTCAAACAATGGCACAGTTTGCGAAATGGAATTCGAAAATGATCTGAGGGGGGAGGGGGCTAGTAGCCGGCCAGATAGGCAATACATTGACTAAGCTCTCCATTAATTTTGTTCTCAAATGAATGCATTTTTGAGCACAAATACATCACAATACATCATATATAATATAATATATAATATTATATACTATGCAACGTGCTATATAATACTATAATGTATATAGTACAGTATTAGAAGCGAAACATTTATAGATCTTACCAAAAACATAGAGCAATTTTCTCATTTATGCAGCGTCTGACATATATCATGAACATGAGATTCTATATATGTTCTAATCATTGCCGTTCGCAAAACCATTTCTTTCGCTGTCTACTCTTAGAACTATCAGAATTTGTTATAAAGAAGGCAATCCTTAAAGCATATAGTCTTAACGGATTTTTATGACGAATCGGTGCCTCGGAGGCCAGCAATTACCCAAACACATTTTCTAAATTAAATATTGTTTACGAAAAGCATTCAACTCCACGCTGATAAGCTGATAAGCTAAGTGTAAAAATTGTTTTTCTTTTCTTTTTTCGCTATGGCAATATATTTAATAGCCATCAAAGAGTCGGCACAACCGTTCTGACTCTTTTAGCTTTTTGTTTACCTCAGTTTCCATTGTTAATCCTAAGTGCCGTTGTTGCTAGTCTTTTATGTTAGCTTCTCTTAGTGAAGTTATAACAATTAATTTATTTCCACAAGGCTTGCCATAATATTACAATAGACCAAACAATGTAAGTAAAAGCAAATAAAATAAAAAACTAAGATGATGGTGGCGGTAGTTGGTGAATACGCTCTCGTTTGTAGTGCTTTAACCCATATTTTACTGGGAATTTTTAAATTAATGTATTACTTTCGGATTGAAAGCAATGTCAAAAGCACAGTGTGCGAGAACGAGAGAGAGAGATAGAGAGAGAATAAGGGAAACTAATAGAAATAATGATTCGATACAGTTTGTGTGCAATGCACGCTTTTAAATATATTATCGCAAAATTTTAAATGTATTTGAAAAAAAAAACGTTCTTAAAGTTACATATATCATAAAAGAAGTGAATACACTCTTTAGGGTATGTGGGGTGACTGACGCATATTACACTGGATGCTGAAAATGAAATAACGTCCCCTGACGGCAGGCATAAAGATCAGTTTCTCTTTACAAATTGCAAACATGATTTTTTTTTTTTTTTTTTTCCTAATAGTTTCTAGGTTGCATGCAAAAACAAAGACTCTTGCCATTGTATTATCAACAAGTCTTTGAAGTATTACTAAACATTAAATGCTTAAGAGGAAAATTTTTTTCATATTTCATTTTTTTTTTGTTTTTTTTTTTTTGTTTTTTTCTCCTATGCGAACTATCTTGTAGAGCTACTTTGCAGCTGAGTTAAATCCAAGTACTTAAACGCTCGCATAGAGGATTCGTTCACTGTCTGCAAGCAGAGTACGTACATGTGTAAACTGTAAATTTTTTCTTTCAGCACATACTCATTATGCTTACATGAAAACTACTCACGCACTTAACGACATAGTGATTAAATGCAGTGCAAGGACATTTTCATGAAACGAAAAGGAAACTTAATACTAAGTTCGTGTAAAGCAAAAATTTTTAAGTAGAAGAGCATGAATACTTATGTACGAAGATAGCTTACGGCATTATTTCTTTTGATGGGAGTGTCGTAAAATCATTTGATGTCATTGAACAAAATTCTCGTCCTGTGTTTAGTTGTTTATAAGCAAACTAATTTGCTGGTTTCTTGTTATTTTGCAAAATTTAATGCACAATATTATGCACAGTATTTCATTTCGTTCTAATGGCACATCCAATCCAATTTAATCTAATGAAAATGTTTGCTCTCTTTCAGATACGCATTCATCATGATACCTGGACATACATCCACGTGTATGCGTTCGTTACAAAACCCTGTGAAGTTTCCGCACACGTCCGCATCAAGACGTTACAAAGTATGTAAGTAAAGTAACGTTGGACTGATAAAAAAGAAAATCTCGTTTACTCATTCAATTCATTCAATGCTTATATGCCCTGATATTTGGCACATAGCAGACCCAAACATCTCTATACATATGAATATATAATAAATTGTTTTGCATTTATTTTAATGCATTCATTGCACCTTTAAAGCATATTTTAAAACATTTAAATGCGCTCTTAATGATTTTGTTAACCGATGCGTACATTAAGATGAAAAAAAAAAAAAAAAAAACCGCATTCGTTTTCCCAGTTTAAGTAACCGTGAAATACTTGTACAATAGAATCAGAAAAAGACATGGTTCGGGTTTAAGTACCTTTCATTTCTTCTCATTTTCCTCTTATTAATTGTGCTTCTGCCGATTCTAAAGAGATAAAGATTGGAGTGCGAGGTTATATTTATATTCATATTTCTTTCTTTCCTTCTTTTTCTTCCGTTATTATTTTAAAAGACTTCTCACAGAGCATATCCCCTCCTGAGGATATCATTTCAGTTGTAATTACACATCCACATAAACATCATTTTCGCGCGCAATTGCCATTGCAAAGCGGTAAAGATAGGCTAAGTTATATTTTCTGGAAACAAATTTTAGGCCTCATATATAATAAGTTGTGAATTTCGATTCTCACATCCTATGGGTTCGAGGGCTACAATCGTAGACGCACATAGAGCATAATCTGGAAAGAATGAAGAATGTGCACGAACAGGAAACACTCGTTCTTTACACGAAAATATCTTTGCAAAAATTCTATTCCAGGTTTTTGCAGGCTAACTGACAAGTGTGCGTGCGACCTTCAACGGAAAGGATTTGAACTAAAGAACAATGTTTCCGAATAGCTGTGTTTTTATTAAGCTTCTATATATAGCTTTGATCCCGGGAATGAGGAGCCAGAGATACTCCCCGCATACACATACCGTAATACTCCGAATAGCTACTCTACACGGAGCATATATCTCTGAGCCATCTAACCTGCGGTTCCCAAGAGTTCGCGTTTGTATTATCCATACTTCTTGAAGGAATATTCAATTGCCCTTAAAGAGATATCGTTACAGTAATGTAATGGTTTCAGCCTTATCCCGATATCTCTGATCTCAAGTTTCCATCAAGTTCGCAGTAATAGTAGCAAACATCTTCTCGATAGCTTCGCTATGCAATGTTTCCTATTATCGGGAGGTTTATTGCACAGCAAGTTGCTAACTGCCGATCAGATTTTGTATAAGAAGCTTTTATAGGGTATCGGCTCGTATCTCTTCATCAAGCGTGCACTTGTTCGCTTATAGGGGGAAATATGTTATAATGATAACGTGCAAATGCGATAATAGGGCGTCTTGCGTTGCGTTGAAGGAATGAATGCACCACAAATGGCAGACAATGTAAAATGCAAGACAAATGTTATGAAATAAAGGGTAAAGAGACGAAATAAATAAATAGTAACAAAAGAGAATGAGAAGACCTTGTGTTTATTTATTTTTAAGCGTTTATGCAATTCAACTTTAGCTGTCCGCAAATAAAACGTGCAATAACCGCAAATTTATTCCTTTTTCTCCTACATGACCTGGTCGTACTTTCTCAGTTTCAAGCATTGAAGAATGTTGTCGCTATACACAAGCGCTCTAAAAAAGAAAATCAATAATTGGCAAGTACTGCCCTGTATAGATTTTGTCATATGGCAATAAATGTCAATGCCATCGTATAGTGTGGAAAAGTGGAACACATATATGGATTTGGTCGAATATTTACCGAGTGGTTGATTTAATGGCTCGATTGTGAATAGAATTTTTCTTTTTTTTTTTTTTGTTTTTTTTGTAACGGAATTATTAATAAATATTTTCCTTTCTTTTTGCGATTATGTTCGGCATTTGGAAATTGTTTTTGCAAAGCTATTTACCTAACCAAAAGTTAAGAGAGCATTTTGTTTTTTTTTTTTTTATATAATATTTACTCATATAGATAGATATGTTTGTTTAAATGCTTTTGAAAGATTGTAAATTTGTAAAGTTTTGGCAAAAACTTTTTTCCATTATATTTGCATGTGCTTATTATAAATTGTGTAAAATAACAGATTTCACTAACATTTGGTATAAAGTTTCACTTCACTTTTCCTTATCCATATGCAATAAAATTTACCGATATTCCGTCGCATACATACATACATACATACATACATAGTCGGCATAAATTAGTCAAAGTTGTGATATTCAAATATCAAATTTAAACAATTACTGCAGACGTGCAGATAACTTTTATGAATTATTGTATGTAAATATCAAAGTTATTACTAGAGGGCAGACCAAGTTTCGCATTCATATCCTTTGAACGTGTGCAAACGTGTACAACAACAATAATGGTCTCAATTCATTTTCAATCCATCAAACGTATCGATTAGAACGCAACAAAGACCCTGACATGAAATTGAAAAATTTTCGTAGCTATTATACAAACGCTTGATTACTAAGGTGTAGTTTTTTAGTTGATACCATCCATGTGCTTGCATGGGGTCACGGATCACTATCCATAATCTTGCGCTTACAACTGCTTCTTAATGATGATAGATGTCAATTGAAGCGGTATATACCGTCGTATACAATTTTTTTATAATATTTTCTTCTTCTTTTTATCATTTCTTCGAATTTTTCAATAAACGAAATGAATCTCAATTTTCTTATGAATTGTGTTAAAAACTTTTTCCATTCATTCTTCCATTCACTAGCAAACGAAGGAATTCATCACAAACTTTATGAAAACCTGCAAGCAGGCAAAACTAATTCAAGTGTAAATATTCTGTTTTGCAAAAGCATTGAGTTACTAAATAACAGTAAAAAGACGCATTCGAAGGAGCGCACACTATTACGAGGGAATTTGTCTCAAGGAATATAGGGGAATGGTCGTAAAGAAAACCAACTAAAAAGGTTGTATTCGCCTAAAAAAGCAAGTCTTTGACATCTTTGACAAGTACCTTGAATCCAATTCATTCGAATTGTAAAAAATTAAAATATTAAAGATAGGTAGGAGTGTCACTTCGTCTGCCGGATTCATTCTTAGATTGGCTTTCTATATTTTCTCTGTTAAAAGACAGAAGATGAGGTTATCAATGTTTTGTTCCGCGTGGGCGTTTTTATACGCGGAATAAGATCAGTTTTCAATGCATTGTTCGCTATAAGCAATAAATCAAGAACGTAATAATGCGAGTGAATCACGCCTCCTACTGATATTGACCAGTGGACATCAATTGACGATGAAGATAGTCAATGTAAACGTTCTATGCAAACTTTTGGGCAAACCAACAAAAGACATTAGAGAGACAAGTTATTATGCGGGTAGGCAGACAGATGGACAGACCTGAATCTACTTACTTTTTCCCTTTGTTTGATAGCTGCGGGTTATTTACGAGTGTGTTGCAAGCGAATCCCAAAATCTAGCTTACCAATCTAGTGTAGAATAAAGAAAGAAGAAAGAAAAAATGTTTGAAAAGTTTGTGTGTGTGGTGTATCCCACGTGCAGGAATATAGTTTCGTATTTACTCAAAAAATTATGGATAACATCTCAGACATAGTTTGTTTTTTTCTTTTCGTTTTGAGTATTAAAAATTAGTATTCAAATAGATTACAGTAAACGAGATAAAGACGAAAATGTCATAAGGCAATGGTTGCCTTAATTCCTTTGATGTAATTGGTTCGAAAGTTAAACAAAAACTTGTTCTTCCCTTGGCGAAATAAAATTGTTCTTGTGAACGTAAGAACGGATACGATTTACATTCATTCGAATTTCAAAATATAAAAAACAACAATTTTATAGAGATTCTCAAGCTTTAAGCTTTGTTAAGCGTGAAAAGTCGGAAAAAGAAAATTATCCGCCCATTGCATTGTATTCATCAAAGCACTTCTAAGAGAAGAAGGAAAGGAAAAGAAAAGAAAAGAAAAGAAAAAAGTAAAAAAATAATATGTACATCTAGTGCTCGCGTAGCTAATTTTGCCGTAGAAAAGCTCTTTACGAAAAGACATCGTAATTGCTTTTAAGGATAAATGAAAAATTTCTGCAAACTACAATTCGTATAGGCAGCGATGCTTTATCACGGTAGAGTACAAGTTCGCAAAATACTTGAAAGAGATTACTTACACAGTAATTGGACGTAAGTAATGCAGTTAACGACGCATTCTTGAAAGTTGCACAAAGACTTTGTCCGGTAAAGCAGGAGCAAGGTCGTCTTTGCAGGTGTTTTTGAAATCAAATCAAAATGTTGCGAGATCATGTGAAGCTTTCAGTCATGTGAAAGCTTGAGAATGATTTGTCTTCAAATCAATATAAATGTAGAATTGAAAGACCATCATATTGAAATATGTAGATCAATAAGTCCCGGGACTGAATAAGAATAAATAAATTTTTTCAACTTGACTTATTAACACAGACTTCTGCATGTAACGATGTAATCAATACAACGCTTCTTTTACGTTTCACAGCATTCGAGAACGATTTTTCAAGATCTTCAAAGCAAGCTTTCGTTTTCCCAATGACATCGTCATTTGATACAAATACGTTTTCCTGAAGCATGCTTTTCAGATTTGGAAAAAAGATAATAAAGTTTCTGTGAGCCGAATTTGGAGAAATCGATGGATGGGCATTAAAGCCATCGTCTTCTGACTTAGAACATGTCCTTAACGGAAAAAAACTTTTCTTTCGCCTTTTGGGGCCCTGTTTCTGACAATTCCATTTTTAGCGAGCACGAAAAGTGTAATATACTCATCAACTATATTTCGTGCATATTTTGTGCCCTACAAGGTACCAAGTACATCTTACGAGACGGTGAGCGTAACCTTTCCGACTGGCTGTTACGGTTTTTTCGCTCTACGTGGCTTCAAATTAAATGCCAACTTGAAATAGAAGGCAAATACAGTAAAGGCGAGAATAGTAACCGCCTCTAGCAGAAATTGCAGAATTTAATTTTCGAAAAAAATGCTTTAAAAGAAAAACAGTGTTTAGGGCAAAAATTTGCCTGTATTTAGATTTAAGTTTATCAAAAAATGAGGTTAATTTAGTTTATGTCTTAGTAGACATTACACACGTCAAAGTTGACTTCTTGTTAGCTGTTTTAAAGAGAGTACAGCTACGATGGCTTACAAAAGCCTCAAATATAATCTCTGCGGGGGAAAATGCTTAAATGCATTTAAGCAATTATCATACGTTTACGAGTTTAAAGAATCCTCGTTTTTGTATGAATTATTTACGTCAAGAACTGTTAGAGTGTCTTTCACATAAACTAATTGTGTAAAAGATAAACAAAGTTTAAAATAGTGAAAAGTGGCTGTTAGCCAAAAAATATTAGGTAGCCTCATATATATATGTTGACTATATGATTATAGCAAGAGAAACAGAGTCAGTTGAATGTAAGGTGACCCGAATTTTTGGCCACAAAAGGAATGCAAAGGAAGCAAGGGAGCAAGTGGTATACTCTTCCTCAATCATTACTTCCCCATATAAAAACAAGACAAAACAAGGTGTAGAAAGATGTAGAAGAGACCGCTAGAACGAGTAAATTTACTCACATTATTATTAAATGTAAATCGGAAAATAGATTCACATTGATACGAACAGTATTTTAACAATGCGACTCAAAGTCGTGCCGTCGTGTAGTCGTGTAGTTTTGTAGCGACCGCACAAAAATTCTCGATGAAATAATCCGTCATTTGTACTTTTTTTTTCAGCACTTTTAAGTTTTCTCATACAGTCCGTTACGAGTTTTTATTCCGAGTTATCGGAGAATTCAAAAGTTAATGTACGCGAATTCAAAGGTTAAATTTTTCCTTTTCATAAAATTGATGAGTAAACTTGCCATGAATTACCGGTTCCTGCACATTAGTGATCATCTATTTGGTTTGCTTATCGTTTAATTCGATCCTTACTGCACTCTCTAGAGCATTTCAGTTTCTATTATCTGTTGTCAATTGTTAAGTGATCTCACTTCCCGTTTACCCTTATTGCTTGCGCTCGAAGTAACGCACGTGTCACTGACTATATCGCTATATATAATTCCTCGGAATTTTCTCCTCTGTCTTCGTATAACGAATCAAGTAGCTCGTCAATAGGTTGAATTTCTTAATAGTCAAGTCCATATCCGTCTTTCGGTTGAAATAAGGAGCACCTACTAGAAAACTTGTTGTGCTTTTGTGAGACTTACCTAAAATATCGGGCAGTCATCAACAAAAAAAAANAAAAAAAAAAAAAAAAAAAAAAAAAAAAAAAAAAAAAAAAAAGCGACAGTATATGGGGAGTTTAAGACTTTATAAGTATGTCATGTTACCAAATTGTGCAAAAATATGTCTTGAAATATCGCAGATTGTCGTGTATGTCCCATCTTAAATATCTCTCTCTATATATATACAACTATCATTATTTCTATTCGATTTACATTGTGATTTACGTTCGAACGCGTACTAAGGCCAATTAAAAGCGTTGTGCATTGCTGCATTAATCCGGTCTGCCATCATTTGACCTAAAGTACACATACATGCATACTTATGTTTTTCATCTTACAAAGAATATTTAATGAGTTTTACGGCAAGATTTTCGATGAAATCAAAAGCAAGTCTTTAGCAGCATACAAAATGCAAGCGCATAGCGCAAAAAAAAAAAACTGTCAATGACGGCGACATGAGCAGAACCCTAATATGCAAATCAATGGAACGGACGGAATTCATATATGGTTTGAGAAATTAATTCAAACGTTTTCACGCACACTCAATATGACTGTTGGGGTAGAAAGTTTGTTTAGCGGCATTTCGACGCTTCTTTTTCACCTCTCACTGCGAATATCACGATGAAATGATGTTTACCTTAAGGCCAATGTTCTGCTTATGTACTCTTTTGAAAACAAGTCACTAATATCTGACATATTTGTTGGATTAATTTCTCGGGAATTCTTGTCAATCGTCTCGTCACCTGCCAGTTGCAGCATTAGGTAAAGAATCGGAAATTTTTATTTCAGACTTGTTTTCTTAATTGCGCGATTTTCATAACATTAAAGAGCGGAAATTACTATCTGCTTATGTATTGAGGATGCCTTCGTGTTACTCGCATTTTGCCGGCAAGTTATTCGAAACAAATGTCGGGTGTACCAGTGTAAAGATCTAGTATTGTAGTGCCCTTCCAGTTCTTAATTTTGTTTAAATTTTGTTCCACTATTTGCGAGAAAATTGAATTTCTCACTTTCTAAAAGCTAAGTCTAGGACGCATTGGACAAACAGTTATGCAGGGAAAAACTTTTCACTTCTTTTTGATTACTTTCTTATAGATTTTCTAGTGCACTTTCGTAATATTCAAGTGAACGCAAGAATGTAAATAAATTTTCACATTAATCGAAATTATAGCCATGTTTTACTTTTCGGGAAATTTTTTGGTATGAAAGTTAAAGAAACTCATTTCTTGATTTTGGTACTTTAACAAGATAACCTAAACTGCTCTCGTCTAGGTTAAGGGAAAACTTGATGAGAATCAATTCAAGTGCCATGAAATGCTATGGAACATGGCTACTGCTAAATGTACTTTTGGTTGTGCATATTTCATAATTTTTATATCTGTATATATATATATATATGTGTATAGCATTTTTATGTTTGTACTCAAATATTAAGTGATGATTTCCCTGCCAAAATGTATGCGCATTTGTGAAATTTTAGTTGAACTTATGTACAAACTGACAACTTGTTCCGCCTCTCGAAAAAAAAAAAAAAAAAAAAATGAATGAATGAATGAATGCATTATGTATGGACTTTCATGTATGATGTATATATATATATGTATAATATGTGATACCATATATATATATATATATATTGCTAGCAATTGTGTAAATATCCTTTAGTTAAGATGTTATGCAAACGTCTGAAATTTGTTTGTGCATGAATCGAATACGATTTTTTTTTTTTAAATAAAATTGATATAAATATTTGCATAAATGCCAATAAATATCTGAATAACATATGACTAACAGGAATAGACTTGTCCAGCTTTGTGCTAATAAATGTATCGTACAGTCGAGGGCATGTCGAGAGCTGTTTGAAATACACGTTTGCAATTCTTTTGCGGAATTATGCTATCACTGTAGTATTTCTGCGATTTTTGAGCAAAAAACGGAACCATACAATTTTCACAGACCAGTTTTGGAAAAAAAAGTCAACTTTACATCATTACCAGATCGGTGCAAAGAGCGCAGCACATAGCAGTCCGACGGGACATAGTTCTGTTTATAGCGTGGATGCGTTAATACGTCCAAGTCTGGCTTGGAAAAATTTTCCGAGTCGCTATGTGTGCGTGTGTGTGTGATTGAAATATGACACTTTTCGTATCCGCACAATTCCAGCTTCAAATTGCATTAGTTGTTGGCCAGAGTTGGGGTAACCATCATCTTACGAGTTGAAAGACATGTATGAAGCACGACTCCTTTTGAATGTCATCAGTCCGGACTTTGTAAATGTCGTCTACCTAAACTTTGGTATGGTTTGGGCATTTTATCTTGAAGAACGGTCTTTTCTGTACTTTGGGTGATGCGCTTTCTGCATTGCCCGTTATTTGACTTTAAGATTACGGTTAGATTACGATTCGGTTCAGCAGCGACTCGCGCTCAAAGAAAATTAACCCATCAACTTTTCAGTGTAAATCTGCAAGAGCAGCCGAGGAGGAGGTAGGAACCGAGAGTAACAAGCCTGTTTCCGCCGGTTCAAATCTCAGTGCAGTAGAGCGTACTTTGATCGTAGCTACAATAAGTACTCAGTCGGTAAAGACATAACATTTATCGATCCACTAGGCCGCGGCCACCTCCCTATATCATTACCTTCCTCCAGTTCTTTTTCTTTCCGGCCGTCACGGTGCGACACGCATGGAGGACATCCCCCGAGTGATTGGCCATTTAAAACAAAAAAAAGAAGAAACATGGAGCTTCTCTTTGTATCAAGTATCGAAGTCCAAAGACAAGCGGCCGCGTACAGTATGAGATCACCCAAAGCTGTATAGCTTGGTGTAAGTTCTGGTTTGAACGATAAGCCAAGAAGTTAAAGGGTGTCCACGAGGGTCAGGTTGCCCAAAAGTTGGATTGGTCCGGCAGGAAGATGCACACTACCCATCGGAATGCCAGAGAATGCCTTCTTGCCTGACTGCTGGGTACGGCCCTTCGGGGAGTATACGTGGTGGCTGCGGTTAGCCCAAAGTTTCGCGGGGAGCTTTTTAAGAGGTGCTTAGGTAGGCCTCGACGCAGACCACTAAGCGAGAATTTGGCCCACACCCATTTTCTATTGCGGTACTTCAGGGTGGCGAGGCCCCCTTCAATGGGGATTGTCTCTCTCCCTGAGGGGTCGTCAATCAATGGTTGTAGACAACCCGTCCGATTAAGGTTTCATACCAGGTGCAGACGTAAAACACGCACAGACATCTGTATCAAGTATCGAGTATCAAGCAAATAGTTCAGCGTTTAATCATAAGAAGGAAGGAATCTGATCGTCTTTTTCAATTATTTGAAGAGTTCGTATCTATTCTGACAACGATAAGTGGATTGAAGTGCTTCCCGTTTTAAATTTCCGAATATGTATAGCGAAAGCAGGCAAAGCTTTGTCGCGCTTCTTCATTTGGTATCTTCACACCACTGTGTGGTACAATAGTATATCAATTTTGAGCAGATGTAAGCAACGCACAACAGCATGTTCGATCGATTCGGAATCGCTTTCCGAATCTATCCAAGCTTATCTGTTCGTCTGTTCGTTTTGTGAGATATTGTGCTGAAATTTAATACACTGCAGTGTTTTGGCTCAAGGACAAAGGCTATTGAAAATGTTTTGGATCAGAACACTTTTTCGATCATTTCACATATATAACGCCTTATGCAGAAAAGTCGTTATATGAATAATTACAGGGTTTTATAGGGTACTTAATGGATGGCCCGAGGCCAACTATAGTGTGTTTACGTGCGACTGTGGTTGAAGTGACATCCAAAAAAATATAGCGAATTTTTTCAGACTTTCAACTGAATTAATCCACGTCACAAAGAACAAAGCTTTGGAAACCCTCTAAAGTACATACATTTTCGTGATTATTTGAACTAAGATATCCACTGGATGTTTGGCAAAACCATTCCAAGTTCTGACAAATAATTAATTTTGAAAATGCGGCCAATCAGTGGACGGACACACCTATAGTATAACATAAACTGACATCGGTCTTTTCGTTTTCTCAAAAACTACAACGGATACACCGATACACCGACCTTCGAATAATCTTATAACACCTGTTCACCTGTTTAGGAATGAAAGAAGTCAGATCACGTAAGCAAACTCAATATTGTAGAGGATCAAAATTGCATTCTTGTCATTTTCTTGAAAATTTCTTTTAAGTTAAAGATGGTGAATAGAAAAAGCTTCGGCCACAGCGGCACCTTCGTTCTTCATATAAGATAAATATAAATATTTGTCCCCATAGATTTAGTAGGGAAAGTTACGTAACTCTAAAGCAATCTAATGAAAAGAAGGCCACGATGTGTGTCCTTTAGCTAATACCTTCAAGATGTCATTTTATAAAATGTTCTCACTCCTGTTTATAATCGATATAATTTTCTTTCCGAAAGCCGGATCCTTTTAAATGCTTTGAAAATTAAAATATGACTGCGGAAATGTTGTTTCGACGATTTTTGAAACGCCAAGAAACTTTAAGTAACGCAATTTTTCTTTTGTGGCAATTTGTAAAGAATTTAATTGGGTAACTAACTGAAGCTCATCTAGACATTTGTTCGTTCGGTTTTCAACGTTTTATTCCAAAGTCCCGCTTTCCTCTCTTTATGATTTTATTTTGTTTTTATTATAATAAGCATTAATGTTATCCGCTTGAATGCTGGCTTAAACGATTTTTTTTTTTATTCATAATATCCAAAAATGCACGACTGTAAGAACATTTATTTTCCTGACTGTACATAAATGTCTATAAGTTTGTGCATTTGTGAAGTGAATAAATGATAAAAAAAGGAAAAAAAGCCAAACATATATATATATATATGTATATATAAAAGTTTATTTACCACTATATCTATCTTCAAATAATTGACAAAAACATGCTTTATTTGTTTAATATATTCGTGCTTTGCCACTAGAGTAAATAGTTATACTATAGTTACCGTTACGTTTGCAATCCGAAAAGAGTTTCCTTGGGATATATGAAGCGTGCCTGTTCTGAACTGTCGCAAAATTATATATACAATTAAATTCCGCCTGATATGTCTTCTATAGGAATGTATTATAGAAGCGACAGACATCGCTTCCATTCTTCTTCCAATGCTTAGTTAAATTTCGTAAGTTTTTTAAACGAGGATTGAAACGAGGACACGAGGATACGATCTCAGTATAGGTATAACTTACACAACTTGTTTTAGATTAGACATACAACATACAACATAAGTCGAGATCACCTCTCTAATATTAAGAATCTATGAGAAGCATTTTCTTCTCGAAATAACTCTTCATCTCTTCATTTAGTCGCTCATTTATTTGGGAAAATGAAAAACGTAAAATTATCGAATGGTTTACGGGAAAAAATTTAAAAGTGAACACAGTTAGTTAACTCAGACAATAAGAAGGAATTACAATAGGCGGGTATCCAATGCGGCAGAGGTGAGCTCCTTTTATTTCACTATATAGGGAACATCGAGAAATTTGTTCTACTTTCTTCTTTTCCCTTTGGCGTAATAAGTCAAAAATTTGCAATTTAATAATATTTTCAAGTTTTATATATTTCGGAGAGCAGGGCAGGAGCCGAACAATTGCCCATCACGTGAACAAATTTGAAAGGAAAAGAAAAACACTTTTTAATATTTATATGCTAGTAAGACTAGATTAGAAATCGTATGCATATTCTACAAAAAAAAAAAAAAAAAAAAAAAAGACGTGAAAATGCTAAAAAGCCAAGAGAACACTGCGAGAATATTGTTGAAGAAAGAATTTTACCGATTAATTGTCATTCCGAGGATTTAAGTATTTTTACGATCAGCTTGTACTTATCAACTTTGCCGGTGTAGAGTTCTTTAAAACCACGTACGGCGTAGAGCCATTCCTCTTAATGGATAATCATACGTTATTTGGTGGTGGTCTAAAGAATCTTTCTAATCTCCCTTTCAAAGCTTCAAGCACTTATGTCTGTCTACATAGTTAGATAGTTATAAACAAGCGGTCATTCATTCGAATTTTTTAATTCTTTAATTCTAAGAAATATTCCCAAGCAGCGTTCGCCATCGACCGGCACTGTGCACTTTTCACCATTACAAGGTCAATGCCAAAATTAATATATCCCCATTCTTTGGTAGCACTTAAAATAAATTAATATTTTTCATATTTGAGTTTTATATGCAAATTGTTTTATAATTATTTTTTAATGCTTAAAATGCCAATTAAATGACCAATAATCGCGACGTTAATAGTAATTATGGAGTGGCACTTCTGAACTGCTTTTCATTTCAATTAGGTACTTAAATGCTTATCGCGATACCGACCTTACGTTTAACAAGAATACTCATTCTTTTGGCTCATTTTCGTTTTATGCAATCAATTATTGGTAATAAGAATTAAAGTCATTTGGAAACAAAGGAAAATAAATGAAATGAAAAAAATCCAATTATGAATGGATAGAGAACACGACAACGCTTCGTCGAATATCGTTTTTATCTTTTGTTTATTCGTGGAATTGTAATTTCAAAACTTTTAATTATTTAACACGCAAACAATGTAAACAAGAAAAATATTATAGTAGGGTACGGCTCAATAATAAATACCCTACATTACCCGATAGTTGTTTATATATCAACTTTTCAAAACAGTTGATATACGATCGAGAAGCGGTCGAAAAACGAAAGTACATATCGAACCGAATTTTCAACAGGATTCGTCGGGTTGGGCCAGAAAAGGTCAGTGTACCAAATTTCACCAAAATAGCTGAAAACCATTGGGGCCGGTAGGTTGAATACAAACAACCAAACCGAACAGACAGGCAGACAGACAGACAGACAAGCTTAGATCGATTAAGAAATAAATCCGGAATCGAATCGGTATAATCAAACCTGAGTTTATCTCAAGTCCTTCGGGGTTTTGCACACATCCGCACAAACTTAAGATATCTTTGTAGTACAAATGGTGGGAGATATAAAAATTTACAGAGATCTACGAATGTCTAGGCTTTTAATTATTTATTAAATCAAAAAAAATTTTTTTTTTTCGAGAAATATTGTTACGTCCTTGCAACTCGCTGATTTCCAAGAAGAAAGCTAGTGGTGTTCGGTGCTTTTCAAGTAGACATCTTCCATTATCGAAGGATGAAATTTTTGGTATAATAGAATATTTACAATGATATACTTATGCGATATAAGATCTTAAGTCATGTAATGCATTTTTCGTAATTTAAACACCAACAGCTAAATATTTTTTAAATAGTGGATTAGCAGTTGTTCCAAAACTAATGATCGTCCGTCCTTCTCAAATTCGATTTACAGTAAAGTAATGTGATATGTAAATTTATTGCGATGTATTTGGAGCCATATTTAGATCCCTCTTTTGAAGCACATATACATTAACTTTTTAATGAAAACTTTAAATGCGGCAGCAAGGCATCAATTTCATCGTTTGAGCCGGTTGCCTTGGAAGTGGTGTAAGTCCACTTTTTATTGCATGGGTATATTTAAGAGACTGTATTTCAATATTAATTGCAAAATATTTTTATATATCTGTGAAAAACCCATTTTACGTTTTTATACCCAACACGGAAGGATGACAGGCATATACATTTTGTCAAAACGTTTGCATCGCCCAGAAGGCAGCATCAGAGACACCACAAACTATATATATATACTTGATCAGCATCAAATTCTAAATCGGTTTATGCATGTCCGTCTGTCCGTCTATATAATATCTGTTGTAAACATTTCCCTGGCCGCAAAAATGAAATTATCGACCTCAAATTTGGCAGAAAGGTTGGATGGAGGTTTGTGCACGCAGGTGTATATTGAAAATGAGCTAAATCGGTCGAAGGAAAAGTCCACAGCACCACGTGTGCCGAGAACCCCACTGTCCTTCAAAGGGAATGAAAATGGTTTTTTTTCTCTCACTACCCATAAGCTATAGCTAAATGGACAAAAATTTGAACCCATACTCTACGGGCGATGCTGTAGCATTTGTATACCAAAATGGAAAAAATTGACCACGCCTACCCAGTACTGTAGTGTATCAAAATTAAATTGTTTTTTCAATATCTTTATAACGCGCGCGAAACAAGGTTCAAAAACTCTAAAAAGTATACAAAACCTTGGCCAGTTTCAAATTTGGAATGCACCTAAACATGTCCGCCTGTTCGTCCGTCCTTCTGTTTGTTTGCCCAAGTTTGTAGTATTTGTGGTAAACATTTTCCCGTTAGCGGACATTTGCAAAAAAACTTGGAATCGATCTAAACTTTTCAAAGGACACGCCTACAACGCCTACATGCCTATACGACAAAAACTTTTATTTTGAAAATAGAAAAAATCAGCTGCACCCGCTCCATATCTTTTACTTCTTCTGTCCCTTTTAGGATAACGGTGATGGGTATAGAAGATTCGGCCCCGATCCAATTTAATTATGCTACATGTTAGAACATTAAATTGATTTCTGTTTATGATCGTCTGTCTATGATCGTTTTCTAGGTATTAGTTAAAAGAAATTTGTATTCTTCATAATATCGTATTGACTTGCAGCACTTTTCACTTCAACAAAATGTGAAAATCATACATTTTTATGAAATACTGAACATAATAACAATTCAATTAAGTCAAACGAATATATTTTATGAAATTGTTATTAATTACTTCATTTAATTAAAGGTTTTAATTAAAGGTTTATGTTAATAGTTGACATTTGAAAATTGTTTTCATTACGAGAAAGTGACTGAGAAATAAAGACAAGAGATCCTTCATTTCGTTGAAATTTTCGGATGCGTTGCAGGCGGTATGACGATGTAAAGGTTCTATTCCATGTATTATATTATTTAGTTTAACTTTTTAACTAAATGTTATCTGTTTGCGGGAAATGGACTTACACTATATTTACTTATTTGGAATTTCATGAACAGCGGAAATCCAAAATCAACACCAATCGTCGCCTTCATTAGATCCTTCTTGGCCGGCAGTCTATAATTAGACAATCTATTCTGCGACACAGTGGATCCCACAGTGGTTCTATAAATGGGATCTCAGGGGGCAATAATGTGTAAAACTCATCGGAAGACACTGTACTGTCTTCTGTTCTCTGGCCAAATCTGGCTCTTATGCAAGTGTAATTGTTATCGTCTTCTTTTCCGAAGTGCGCTTCAAAATGGTATGCGTATCCCATGAAGTTATATAAAATAAATAACTCGTAGCCCTACGTGTGAGGCTTTCTTTATAGATATGGTTTCAGGAAATGACCTGATCACATGAACACATGTGCTCGTCTATTGAGAGGTGTTGGGAGGAGATGATGGGAAGAGATAAAAATGTTGCATTTAGAAAGTGTATTAAAGGTCTGATCTTGTGTAAGCGATCGTGAATTGAATGATCTCACGGAAGATGTTCTTCATACTATGTATACATAAAAACGTTAACTCTTAACAAATTAGTGAGGAAATTATTCACATAATTATTAAAACGCAAATACAAATACTTGAGAGAGTCTAAAAAATGACAAAATAGTAAAGAAAGTTTCACAAAATCACTTTAGGATTAGTGAACTTATTCTTTCTTTTCTATTCGAACACCATTTGTGCTATACGTTGTTATTACTTTTAATATAAATAAATAAATAATAAGAAGTAAATGTAATTCGCAACACCCGCCGAAATGAAATTGTACTCAGATAGCGCAAAAACAATCTATAAACTGCTCACGACTCTAGTTACCTTCGGAAGCGATGAAATGGTTTTGCTAGATTCAACAAAAAGAAGAAGAAACAAAACACTAGGCAAAGGTTGCTACAAAAAGAGATATGAAGATTTTGAACATCCGGTACAGACCTACATCACCCTGCATTTAAGGGTTACGGAAATGATGGAAATTCTGAAGGAATTTTTTTATGTAAACTGTTTATAGATAATTAGCAGCATAGATGATGTTTATAGATAATCATAGTAGATTGTGCTCATTGTTATCGCAAAATTTGCAGCTAATACAGGCTCGACTTACATCACTTTCCAAGGAGAAAACTCATTTTATGAGGCCAGTTGATGAAATTAAAAAAAAAAAAAATTATTTCCCTAAATTTTGAATGTGTCTGTCTGTACACACTTCCATGCAAAATAAGCGTTTACAAAAATTACTTCATAAAATAATGCAGAGTTCAAAAGAACTTCTTCCTGCTTGTAGTCAGGGTCTAGGCAGGGTCTAGGAACTGCAAATTAATTGCGGGTATCCCAGCAAGCTTTTTGCATGAAGAAAAGTGCAAGTGTTTTTTTGCACGTATTAACAGCGCTATAAGTTTAGGCAAAAACAAGAAAAAAAATGCGGAATTGGCGACACACATAACACAATCGTAAAATTTGATAAAATTTGATTTTGCTATGTTCTAAATAATGTCACTCTCGAAACCGTGCTGATGAAAATATAAATAAATAAAATTTGGATATCACAACATAAACATCATAACATAAAATTTAATATTTTCTCCTTATTTTGTTTATTTATTCCCAGGCTTTAAAATGTTAGATCGAGCTGACAAGTCAACCTTGTCTATATTGCAATGGTTTTGCTTTTCATTGCATCAATTGCTGCTAGCAACGTTTCTCGGCAATGAGTTTTGATCGATTAGAGCAGACCATCATCCAGCCCCAACCCGTTTATCGACATTAATGGTTTCCCAGGTCACAACTGCTGTTTCTTACACTTTTCGTATTATGCCCACATTTTTTTCTTTTTATCATTTGTCACGATTCGCAAGCATTATCATAATTTTCGAATTAAGCAGGAAAAGTAGTTTTGGGCCAGCATTCAATTTATTCAAGGCTTCCGAAAACAATATTGGGTCCACGGTATGCTGTGCAAAACTGGAAGAATTCACGAAGAATTCACGTAGGGTATTCGTTGCGCGACAAATGCTTATGCAAATTATTTACACACCTGGTACAAAATGGTGGCTAGTGAATAAAACTAAATGAAAATTGATAACCGAGTATGGGGGGAATGTTAGTTATACTCGGCACATTTGAGTTCCTTGTTAGAAGTAAGGTCAACTAAATTGATCTGAACGCATTATAAAAACGAAGACAAACATTGTCACTCAAATGCTTTACAGCGTTGCGTTTGATGTTAGATGATCTCAAAGGCATATTTCGTTATATACCGTTAGCAAAATGATAGTACGTGTTGGAGAATTTTATTGAAAAGTACGAAGACGCATAACATGCTATTATTAAGCATTTATTTCAACACAAAACATTGAATATTTTTTAAAATAACCATAAATTAAAATTTATGGCCTTAACCGATGGCCCCATATGCACATAGAACAAGTAAAAAAAAAATCTATATATTCACCTTATGGCGAATCTTGTGTACCTAACTAACAAAGCTAAGCATGGATAAAAATTGGAATAGTTTTAGTGAACTTACGTGAACGTATCAAACGATAAGTTAGATTTATTTCGTTATCTGGGTTTTGCAATTCAAATGAAATTAAATTCAAATCGATGTTTGCTTTAGTTTGTGAATTTAATAAAAAAAAAAAAAAAAGGAAAAGGAAAGAATTTTGAAAATTTCAAACTTTTTCTCTTTTATTGCTATTTTGCAAACTTTTCAACTATCGCCCAAATTTCGAATGATCGATAGAATTGGAAATGGAATTAATTTGTCGTGTTGCGTAGTATTCTGTCTTAATTTGAACAGTTTTGACATCGGACAAACCGACAGACCGATACAGCGCAGTATAGCAGGCGAAAGCAAGGCAAGCATTCAATTGCTCCCAAAAACGTTTTTTTATAGAAAGATCGTTGACTAATTGCTCAACAATTAATTTATGCTTTGTTTCATTTCACAAAAATAAATATTAAGTGCAATGTAAAAAAAAAAAAGAAGAATTATTTTATTTTTTTTTTCGCGATGTGATAAATTAAATATATATCTATCGCAAATCGAATGATAAAACTAATATGCATGGTTTATTGATGTTAGCAAAAAGAATAGAATTTAAATTTGTATGTAAACACGCATACAACACATACTACATGTAAGAGCCTTTGGTTAGGCATCAATAATTTATAAAATATTTGGAACGTACTATATATCAAAGTGAAAATTGAGGACAAAACGACAATAACTGAACTTTCCATAAACGAACTGATGCATAAATATATCTATGCAATATATACTCATATTCATATACATATATATATATATATGCATATATGCTGCATATACATTCATACATATTCCCCTATATGTATCATACTGAACTTTGTGTATTGGTGCAAGCCACCTATGTAGATATGTTTCATACAGTGACAATATAATCTTTTTAGATCCCTGATAAAAACCTAAACAAAAGCCTTTTACAAAAAGGACATAACAGAGAGGGAAAAGAAATGTAAATTCTGTAGAACATAGTAATGAAAAACCTAATCGGCTTTGCAGGTAGATTTCTGAAATTCGTACATAATTTACAACAGAATAATACCCATTTTGATAAAGATGTAGAACAAGAAGTTTTTGTCCTCTATTGTCCTCCTCTGTCCAAAAAAAAAAAAAGTGGCATCAAACTCTGATTTGCTTACTTATTCATTTCATATGTTCATTAGTTACATTACAATTTTGTTTCTTTACTACGTGACCGGATGTGTTTTATGACAACATTGTACGAGAGACAAAAATATCTTAAATGAACGCAAACTTTCAACTTGACTTTCCTATTCAATAATAAATATAATAATAAAATGTAGTGCAGCTGCTTTATCCCTTACTTAATGCATACACATTGTATCCCTCCCGTCCGTGTGTAATGATAATGTCAACTAAAAACACATATTGTGTTATGAATTTATTGCAATAAAATGTAATTTAGAAAAGTCTCTCCGATTACCTGAACATGCCTAAGATTATGATGGTACACACAAACACGAAGAACACGAAGAAAAACAAAAAAAATTGTGTTGGACTAAAGTAAGTTCTCGTCATTTTTAGTGCTCTTAATAGACCCTGCAACAGAAGTGTTAAATGCAATATTTTTAAAAACTTTCATAGTTAACGAGCAATTTAAACTTAAATGTAATTAAATGGGAAAAACGTACAAAGACTTTTTAGAAAAAAAAGCAAAAACAAGTTCGGCTAGGGTCGATTCTTGCATATCGAACAGCATTGAAATAAAACAGTGAATTGGATAATTTTACCTCTCAATTTTCAGTTCACTAAAAGGTATTGTGAATCTATCACCTCGTGTCGTCCACCGTAAGTAATTTAAATTTAATATGCTTAGCTTGTCGCATTCTACTTAATACCCATCCATGTCAATGGTATTGTGATGGAAAAATTAATCCACCACTCCGCGGTGTTCACCGTATTTACTAAAGCGTCTTTAGGCAGAACGCCTCTATGCATTTGAAGAGTCTACAAAATAATTTTAAACGTTCTGCCTGAGTTCTTTACCTCATTCATGATTAGTGCAAAAAATTAAGAAATCGAGAATTTAATCGCTTATAACATTGTGTGCACATACACAGTAGAGCTTTTCGTAAAGTAAATGTAGGCTTTTTTTTTTAGGCCTTCAGTCTTCTATAGTTCGTAATTCATGTTCATTCATATACGTTATAGGGCTTCTGAAGTGTCCTTTTGGTTGCTGCTGCAAATATTATGGCAAAATGTGTGCGGGTATAATAAGCGAACTGAGCTAGTGAGGTATTCCAGATTGAATGGAAACGTTTAAGCATCACTGAAGATTCTCTGATAATAACAGTGCGCTTTTCTTGCCAACTGCGATTCGGAAGATAGGAATACGAAGATTCGCATTCAGAAAGATTCCGTCTAATGCATTCTCTTTAGAAACGAGTAGAATAAGATTCAATGCATTCGATGTCAATGGCATTCAATTAGGTTGAGCTGTTTTAGAGCCTTCTCGAATGATTGCGTGCCCTGACTCGAAAATGTATTTCTTAGTAAATTTCAATTTACACAAAGAGCATAATATTTATTACACAGGCGAACACGATCATGTTGACTCAGAATCACAGATTGATTAGGAATTTGTGCCATGTCTTGAGAATCGTAGTAAGAATTCCTTACCATGCAATAGCCCAGTCGTAGATATAGAAGCCAAGCAAATATATACGTTTAGCGTAGGAAAGTTTTCTTTTCAACTGTTCTCCCACTCTCCTTCTCCTTCCCCTCCGATCATTTTCGGCGGTTCAGCTTCACTTTCACTGCATGAAATTTGCAATGTTTTCACAAAATATTTATTCCTTCCTATGGCTTTGCGACTTTTTTCTCATCTAACACACGCGATCATGGCTGTGTATGTGTGTATGCAACACCTGGAAGAAATCAAATTGGCCCACCTTTTATTATACCAATCAATCGATTTAATCTTTTGTCCTTCTGTCTGTCCGATGCAGTATGCAGTTGTGTATGCAGTTTTTACTCCAGCTACAGCTCGTAACTTTTTTCATATTTTGACGAAATTTCCGACACTGACCTATGGTAAATGAATTGGATTGAACTGTTGTTAATGAAACAATTTTGTAATTTTCGAAAATTTCGTCATAAAAGTAGCTGAGCAACAGTGGATTGTCCAATTTTTTGGACAAGGTTCTGTAAGGCAACAAAGTTGAATTTTTAATATGTGTTTAGTGAAAGTGATCCACAATATGAACTTCAGAAAGAAATTAATCATATCACACATCGGTATATCACATAGGTCAATTTTCTGGATCCCAATACAAATAACGATTCTCATGAAAAGTATTTCACTATTTTGCAACATAGTTTTCTTTATGCCGAAAATATTTGAAGAATAACTAAATCGAAATTTACTCGACTTCACTTCAAGTTTTTGACGGCCTTTTGACTGTTTAAGAGCCCCCATCAAACGCGGACTTTTACATGGAAGGTTGCGGTAGTCTATCATGGAAATAAATGAAGTGAAGTATTAGGCTAAGTAGCGTAGGTTGTTCGACCACTTTAATTGGCCTCAACATTCCATCCAAACAGGCCCGTAGACCAAGACAGAGGAGAGACTAGCATTACAGTAGTAGTTCCAGTTTACTGGATATTTTGGGAAACATAGACGAAGATGAAAAAAATTGTAAACACAACCCTGCCACGCCTATGCAAATGCTCAGACCCATAAGCCACCAATTGCGTTGTTCAAGCATTGCGAGCAAATTAGAAATGAAATAAAAATTTACATAATTGAAACTTTAAATGCAATTTTCCTGAACCTCCAGTTTTTCCCACCTTACCGCATATTACCGCTTATTCCACCACACTTCAGCCAATTGAATTCGCAATAACATTATTCAGCGAGCATAGTAAGATTTGTTCGGCAAATTGAAAATTATGGATGCTACGCCTGGGTTTTCAGAAACCCTACCAAAAAAATAACTCCTATCAACACTATTTTTATCTATTTTTTTTTAAACTAACATTTCAAGAATTCTTTCTTCATTTCAAACCGTAGCGTGTGTGTTTACGGTAAGGAAAGTAGAATAAAGAGAGTTTTATTTTAGCGTAGAATTTGCAGGCAAAAGTTTTTATACCCACCACTGTAAGATGGGGGCTTTTTTTTTTTTGCAAAATATAATCCAAAAGTAAGCTTCAGAGACCCTAAAAAGTATGTATGCATGTTTTTGATCAGCGTGAAATTGTGAGTTGATTTAATCATGTCAGTCCGTCCGTCCATTCGTCCGTGTGTGTGTCTGTGTGGTGTGTGTTATTGGCACCGTCCTGGTCGCAGGAATGAAGATATCGACTTCAAATTTGGAAGTTTCTGCACGCAGGTTGGTATTGAAAATGGGCAAAATTGGTCAGAGCAGAAGCGCGCAATGGAGTGTAAACTCAGTTTTCTTTAACAAAAATTTTGGGAAAATCTAGGTCCAAAAGTGGAACCTACACAAAGTTACGAAAAATTAAATACAACTTTTTTTCACTTTTTTAAGGCTTAATGCTTATTTATCATCCAGCGAATAACACAACACCTTTAAAATTATTTTGCACACTCCTCAAATAAAAATATAGTTGTTATCTGTCTAAAAATGGGTTCATTTTAAATTTTAAAGCGAATATGCTAGACATCGCGATTAATTATTTCTTAATACTACCAGCGGTATGGATATCAAATAAAAGAACTTGGAGAGTAGAATGCGAAAAGCCTTGTGGGGGCTACGCGAGATCCGGCCCCCGCCAAATATAACTTTCTTGCTTGTTATTGTTTAAAAGTCAGAAGAGATAAAAATTTGTTATAGCAAACTTTTACATCGACTCACTTCTTTCAGTGTCCTTACGTTAACCCTTAAGGATGATGGCAGGCCGTACAACCTCTAGCGCGGTACGAGCGTGTTTTAAAGTTGTGCTTATGCAGCCAGAAAGAGTGCTAGAAGATATGCCTTTTATTATATTGATCGATTCGGAATCACTTTCAGAATCATTATCTGAATCAATCGAAATTTGTCTGTCTGTCTTGAGCTCAACTTACAAGGTGCAATTTTTAAGATATTTCGATCTGTTTTGGCCAAAGGACAAATGCTATGTAATGGCCTGTTCTGAAAAATCCTCACATGAAGAAATGTATTAAGCGAAGTTGTGTCAGATATTTAATGTTAGACTGCTTTCTACTATAGTGTTTTTGTTTTTTTTTTTGTATGCAACTTGACGAAAAAGATTATATTTTTACTGAGCATAAGATTATATCGCCCTTTAAAATCTAGTCTATTCGTTCCCATGTTCCGAGTCAATCCTTTAGATATGTGTCGGGATTGTGAAAATCTTGCATTGAATTAATTCTTTAGATATTATTTAGCGGATTGTAAACTCATATTAAGAGAGAGAGAGAGAGAGAGAGACAGCGAATGAATGATTGAAATTTATTGCACATGCACTCTTTGACATGCGATTAACGCACCCATGTAGCAAACATTGTAAATATATATAAATGTTTTTTTTTGACTGATTGTTTCATTGGCTGATGGGTTTTTCAAATTTCAAATTTATGAAGAAATTAATTTGTTTACTGAGGATATACGTTATGCTTGTTCTTTCTTGCCCTAAATATATGCTTATTGATGGGGTAGAAAGAAGCAAACACATCCTGAACAGTAATTAGATAAAACTTAAAAAAAAAAACTGTAAAGCATTTAAAATTTTCAAAAGTAGTGAAATATCGTCTAAAATATCGTATAAAATAACATATATATTGTACTTTAAAGACTTTCGTAAAAGGAAAGAACTAGAAAAATATAAACATGAAAATTTAACATCAATACAGTAACCAGGAAGGAAGTTCAGTTTACTGCCCATGGGGAGTAAACGGATACACATGCATATTGTAAGTGCATACACATGCATGTACATATACATACATATCTAGATATAGGAGTTTTAAATATATTACCCGAAGCCATAAACACATATATGCCGGCTTTCTGTTTTGCGTTTAGTGGTATATACACAAGAGAGACTCTGAAGGCAGGTTTAAACATATGTATGAAAAAAAGCTGTCTATATATGCGGTTATGTGTATACATGTAAGTATATATATATATATATATATATGTGTGTGTGTGTGTTTGAGTGTGGATGTGCGTCTATTTGGCGTTTATATATATCGTATGTACATTTTAAGTTTACACATTTCGTCCAGTGGCCTATTAAATTTTTTTGTTATATGATCGGATTTTTATTATGTGATGGCAATCATACCATATAGCAGTGTTCTGGGGCATTTCACTAGGTATGTGCTTGTTTAAATACACCTTTAAAAAAATATTGCATGTTAACCTTTCTGCTCTTATATAAGCACATTCATACATACATACATACATACATACATATATACATACATACATATGTATAGAAGAGCTGGTTGTGCTCTTCGTCTTCTCTGTTATGCGGTGTTTTGTGCCTTGGATTAAAGCACAATATTTACACTTTTGCAATAGTTTTGTGATAAGACTACAAGTTAATTGTTCCGATAAATCATTTATGGAGAAGGAACTTTCTTTTCTCTACTTCTACTTCTACTTCTACTTCTACTTCTTCATCTCCTCTTTTTAATTGTTTTTTCAGAAAATTTTATATAAATTTAGTTTTCTTATGTGAACACATTTGCTTGCTTGCTTACTCGCAGCAGCCAGCAAGCGAGAGTAGAAAACTCCTAAAGATGAAAAAAAAAAAATTATTAACTACATTTGGCTTAGATGGAAATATTTGGCATCCAACATTTTCTTGTTTTTCTTAATTATTTCATCTCGAAACTAGACAAATTTACGAAATTTAAATCGTCTTAACGATCCTCATACATAAAATTCATAGATTTATTTTTCATTTTAAGTAGTTCTTCGGTCCATTAGAAATATTCGCTTTAGGAACAGCAAAAGGGGCTAACGATTTGAGATCAAGTTGTGACCTGCATATGCTAATTTTAGGAAATTATTTACGAGCCTGTTGATGATGCTTACGTTAATGCAACCGAGTTTTTGTTAGATTAGCTGTTCAATAGACGGATGATAAGCTTGATTTTGCTTTCTTTATGTCTTTATCTGGTTAGTTAGACCAATACTTGAGTATGCTTCGGTTGTGTGTCTCCCTCCTTTAGCTGTTATGTAGATTCAATTGAATCAATTCAAAAGCAATTCTTGCTGTTTGCCCTTAGGAATTTCCGTTGGGACCCGCTTGTCCTTGTCTTTGCCTGCTTATGAAAATAGGTTGCTTCTGTTATCCTTGCCGTCACAAGACCAGAAACGTAGATTTATTCTTCTTGTATTTTTCTTAATTAAGTTAATTAATGGTAGTATCGATAAACTTTCGTGTTCCTAACCGCACTTTATGTTCATTTAGCTGAGTCAATGGAAATGTAATTATGAGCTGTTTAGCCCCTTCAGAGTCGTTTACAGCGGCTTCTTTAAAGTCTATCAAAACAGGTTTGCTTAATACGAGCGATATGCTTATGTCGTATTTAAACTAACTTTTAATCTTAATATCTTATTATGCTTCGAAAATTAATTGGTGTTGATTACTGTATCGGTTGTCAAGCCTTTACATGTTTGCGATGGCTTAGGGGTTCACTTGCAATTTGGTTCCTTACTGGTTGTGGGTGTGCCTCTGTGCTAGTTGTGTACATGCTTTTTTTCTTCTCTTTCTTTTTTCTTTTCTCGTTCTTATTTATTTAATTATTATTATTATTATTATTTGGTTTTCTTTTTTCTTTCTTTCTGCTTAGATACTTTGTACTAGTTTTTAATATTAATTAGTATAAGATTTACTTCTAAGATTCAATTGAATTCGACTGTTAACTTGGCTTACTTGTGTTTCATGTGTAAGTAAATAAAATAAATAAATAAATAAATAAATAAATAAATGAAAAAAAGCAATTAGAAAAAATGTACTGCCTTTACAACTGCTATGCAGAGGCATTGAATCTTTTGCTCGTTTATCAAAAATATTGATCGGGACATAAAGGTTTTGAAAACAGGGAAATCTAAATTTCAATATAGACACGTATAAAACTTGCTATAAAGAGTGCGGACGGCAAAAAAAAAACTCTGTTAATAAACTTACAGTGAGGCTTAAGATCGTGCGAGAAAAGCAACGAAGGAAACAACCTTCAAATATGAATGCAAGCAATACATTGGTTAATAATTCTCGGGACCAAAATATCACATTATTCAACAACATAGCCTTTCTTAATAGTCAGTCATTTGAAGTTTCGTTACCTTTTTTAAGGAACGATTTCTCATAACCCTCGAGATATATTTTAAGTTTTTTACTTAAATATATTTTTGACTATGAGACCAGATCTAGAAAAAACGAAAGTTTGGCCAGCAATTTGAACTAGAATCCACGCAGTTGTTCCGGTGTTTGTGTTTCATTGCGAATGAAAGCGGTAGCCATTTCGAAGACAACCTTTTAACGTCAAAATTTTCATCCGAAATATTGAATACGTTGTCTTTTGGTGTGTTTACGATGTCAGCTATCTCTTGCCACTTCACTCTTCGACTATCGAGGATAATTTTGTTCCTTCATGTTTTCTGGTGTAATCATCTCTTTTTTACTTTCCACTGCTTTCAATACCATCGGCATCCTCGTAGGACCTCGTTTAAAATGAGCAAAGTTTTTGTCTTTGATGCAAAAGAAATCATCGGGACAGTTTTCAAGTCAAGACTGATTTTGTGTGGTTCTAATTTCTATGAAAGAGTGGCGTTTAATCAGTGCACGAAATTCGCGATTCAAGGAAGACAAGGATTTTTCGTTGGTAAACGAAAATGTTTATTGAGTGGACGATCATTATATTGCACCCAAACCAGGATTCAATCTTACTCTGAGGCACGGTCCATGTTAGCTATTCGTATATGAAATCGGCGATAATTGGCGCAACAACTCATTTTGGATGAACTTGTTCAAGCTCTCTCCCCTGGCGTGATAAAATCACGTTTAAATTGCACGAAGGGACTCATAAGCGCAATCTTCGATCAAACAAAATAAATGGTTGGGAAGAAAAAGCTCAACTTATTGATGCTTTTATCCACCACACGGCAGTTTCCGAGTACCAAGTGGTACGTCTTCTTAAAGTGATCCTCTTCGCTATTTATAGCATGGGATATGCACAACGGTATGTGATAAAATTGAAGTACATAAACCATTGCATTAAAGTTCTCTCGTGCATGATTTGTAATAAAATTCGTTATTAAATATGTGTGTAGTAAAGGAAATCATTCACTTTTGTCTTATCAATACCACTGTGATCAGAAAATAAGGGGAATTTGTTTACTAAATGAAATGAATTTCATTGCCTTCAACGCCTTAATACTTTCGTAGGCTTGAAGTTTTATTCGCGTCAGTCCAATCAAAACGGTTTCCTTGGACATGTCTTCTAAGTTTATTAAACGGCGAAAAGTCTCACGGTGCTAAGTTATGCTATGGCTATGGATCGATATGGATCGGATTTTTGCTGGAATCCTCCCGAAGAATGAATGCAGTATAGGACCGTGCAAGAATTGTTTACGGTCTCATGCTGGTCGCAGCTTCTCACAAATTACAAACAACCCTCAAATAATATTCTTTTCCAACAGCTTGGCCCGGCGGAAGATGTTCAGGACGCACAAAACTGTGATAAACGAAAAGAATTGTGAACGCGATCCTGATTTTTGAGTGACTTTGACACGATTTTATTGGTCTTGACTCAGCTTTCGCGCAATTACTTGCTCGGTTAGTTGGTTATTTCCAACCCCGTCTTTCGTAAAGATATGTGATATGACCTTCTGTCATACTCAGAACGTATTATCTTACGGATGTCAACGCGACGCTTTCTTCTCAAAAAAAAACGTAATGATTTTGTAGCTCATCGAGATCGAGAAGTCTTTGAGGGGCAAATGAAATGCCCACAGCATCAGCCATGTCTCTAGGTGTTCCAGTTGGTCTCACCACCAAAACGTTTTTGCAACCTTCTCAACGTTTCCGCAGCAGATTATTTATGCGGCAAACGAAATTTGAAGCAAATTTTTTGCATAACGAAATCGAACGTCTACGAAAACTCGTATAACTCTACAGCAATGGCATATATATAAATATGAAGCTCTATATAGATGTCAAAGACAGCACCAGGAAATCACAAAAACAAAAAAAATTGAAAATAATAATAATTTCATGATTTAATAACACCCACGAAGTTTAAGTGAAAAATTCACCATATTTTTTGATCACATTAATATAATAAAATTCTCTTATCTTCTTTTCTATAATTATTCAACACCTCTCTGCTCCCAACTTCTCTGTTCTGTTATTTAGTTTTCTTACGCCAATAAATTCTCATTGATTTCTTTTTTTCCTTTTTTCTTTTTTTTTTTTATGTATGTGCACGTGTAGCTCAATTAGTAAAAGTTAACTTTGTAAGCAAACTTTAGAGCGTATAACATAAATGCACACAATTAAAAACCTTAACAATACCACTTAAACTACGACAGACTCGCACTCAGGCTCTCATATATATATCGACACCTTCGTTAAGTTAGATCGCATAAAAATGAAATGAAATTGTAAGTGCGTGTGTATATATATGTGTATATAAGTGTATACATTCCAGAAACGCCCGTTAGATTTATATCACTTCCGAGAGACATTGACTTACACAAACACTTTTTATTCCAACACACTGACACGGAAGAAGAACAATACAAAGTAACAATAAAACTGAAAGACGAAAGATATACGAAACTATACTATACCGACTTCTCTACAGATATGTGTAAACAAAAACGTAAGACATTCGTCTACATATATGCAACTTCCTGTGCATGTATCTGCACTTACTGAGCATTGTAAGTACAAGGGATTGTAACTGGATGTTAATGTTCAAATGTAATCTGCATTGCCTAGCGGTTTTTACGGGTAAACAAAAGAACGTGTATTCACACACACACCCACACACACACACGCATACACGTTTTCCTTCCTCCTAAGAACAACTGCCAAGATTTATGCATAACTTGGCTTCGTCGATGTAAATGTATTACGTTTTATGGTTAAAAAAAAAAAAAAAGCAGAAAAAAAAAAAAAGTTAAAGAAAAAACAACAGACAAGAATTGTTAAAATTACTCGCAATATAAAGGATTACCTAACTAACAAGTTCTAGCATTGCCATCCAACAAGTTTAGTTTTGCCACCAGAAGTAATTGAACAGATACTACCAAGAGCAACAACACATTATAGACATTTATGTGTATGCACGTAGATGCTGCGGCAGATGTGCGATATGCATATAAGTGAATATAGTGCTGCTTGTTTACTTTTAAATACAGCAACAATATATATGTGTGTGTATATTTTTGTAAGAGCGACCGTGGGAATGTAAAACAAGTCAAAAGTGAAAGGTGAGTACGAAAGATTTTGTTTTATTTTATTTAATTTCATATTATTTTTTCATCTATCAAACCAAAGAGATCACTGACAACACAATATTGAGTGGTTTTAACCAACATCTTAACATCTCGTTCTTAACGTAGCTGTTGCTGTTGCTGTTGCTGTTGCTGTTGCTGCAGTTGGCATCCTACTCTTGTTTATGCTTTATGCTCTCTTAGTGTTTGCTCTGTTTTCCGTTTACCAGAGTTTTAAACGCACCGATTGAAGTGTATTTAAACAAGAGGCCCTTCGCGGTCCTCTTCCTTTTATTTTTCCATACAGTCTGTATGGGTCTCTGTTCGTTTATTTTCAAGTGCTTTTTTGCGCGACTGAACAGTATAATTCACGTTATATAAGTATTTGCTGTTAGTTTCTGTGGCAAAAAAAATTAAAAAAAAAAAAAAAAAAAAAAAAAAAAAAAAAAAAAAAAAAAACAAAAATGAAATAACAACAAACTAAAAGTCGTCAACGAACAGCGCGCTGCATCTATCTCAGTAGCAGGAATTAAAGAATTAAGAACAAAACGGATATAAAAACGCGTTTGTTCATCGGATGTAGACACTTGAGTATAAATTCTGTCTTTCTTTATTTTTTTTTGCTTCTTCTCTCTTTCACCTTTATTTGTTTTCAGTTTTTAATTGACCGATAAGGTCAGTATTGTGGTTTTTGCTTATTTTTCTCTAATAAATGAATCGGAAGTAATAGTTTAAATAAATAAAAAAACTGATTCACTTTGGGCTTGACGCGATCTATAAGTTCATTAAAAAGTGAAAAGTGAAAAATGAAAAAAAAAGAAGGCAATATTGACCTTCTAGTGCGACAGACATCATTTTAGTAGCCATCACAGCCATCACTGGTATATTCGATTAATTAAAGGCTTGCAAAAGATAAAAGTATGTACCGCAGATTCCATACATTCTTGAACAACCTAAAAATGGAGTAATTAACTTGATCTTGTCTGCAATTTATTATTTCATTGCAATGCCGATTATGATGTCAAAGCTTTCCCGCAACACCCAAAGAGAATGCTTTCGCTCCGTCATCGTCAGGTTAAGTTAAGTAAATTTTCTGTTGTTTTGTAATTAGCAAATATTGTCAATATTTTCTTTTTACTTAGATTAAAATTACAATCCTGATCGAGAGCCTGCTCCTCAATATAATAAAATACAATGGAAAATTCATATATATATATATATATATATATATATATATATATATTGGAAATGCTTTGGTAATTGAAGACCGACTCTTAAATTTCTTATATCATTTCGCAACGTTTTTTTTTTCAAAATATCACTTCGTGTAGTGAGTCAATCATAAAAATATTTCACTCCTATATATTTTCAACCGGATTTACCTTTAGATCACAACACGTCAGTGTGTGCGCGAAATTTCGTAAAGTATCTAGAATATCACTAGACAGCAAGCGGAATTATCTCGATTTAAAAAGTGATTCGAAATCCATTGATGATCTGGCGCAAGTCATTTCACTCGGTCGTTTTATAATCCATCATTCAATGAGTTCATCAGACGACATATAGATGTCGCCGCTGTTGACGAATCTATGCGATTTTTAGATATTATCACGAAATGTGTGAAAATTCCGCGACATTGCAAGCGATAGTTTACTTGATGCATTTGTTGCAGCGACATCACTTTTCCCATCGGCTTGAATGGCTTTCGTCCGTACTATCTAAAGATCATATGGATTCGGCAATAGGGGTGACATGTCCTCCTACGAACTTATTGAACAGGGTATTACATACAGCATGCAAAAAACTTAATATTTTTCTTGTTGCAAATGGTTTTCAGTCCGGTTGTCTGTCACCAAAATTTCGAGGCTGGTGTGTAAGCCGAATGGCTTGGCACTTCCCAACGTATCCAACGTATTCCAACCAACGTATCGTGAACCGATTTTGCTAATTGGATGCACGGAGAGATGTCATGTGCAATAAAATGACCTTGTGCTACCTTCTTTGCCATTTCGCACCTATTAATGACGCCTTCATAATAAAATCCAATATAAACGATTCGACTTAGATCCAAGCAACCAAGCAACCAAGCAATTTATGCCCTTTTATAAAAAGTAAAAGTTCGAACTCTGCTCTACCGACCATAAGCTTGTCTGCACATGTACGCGATATTAAATTACAAAGTAGAACAAAGGCCAGTTAGTACGATATGATATGATTTTTACACAACTTGCTGACGCCTCATATGTTAGTCCATATATTTACATGCACTGCTTTTAGGTAATCGTTGACGATTCCTTGGATGGATTTGCTTGTTTTGTACTCGACTTTGAAGTGAATATCAAAAAACGAAAAAAAAAGAAATGTATAAAGCACGGCTTTACAAAAAAAATTATTAGTTATTTAGTGACAAGAGTAATAATAAAAAAATGTGGTAGCAGGCGAAATCTTAAGTTCGAGTTTTCCCATAAGAGTTGACTAATATGACAAAATTACTTTGATTACAGGGAGGAATCGCCAAAGCACTGTTCTATGGTTTATAAATCCTTATTAAATCTACGTCCTATGATAAAGAATAGTGTGAATGTAAATGAAATCATAATCGAAGATGGGCCGTTTCTTCGCACCTTAATAATGACTATGAGCAGGTTGATGTGAAGCGGAAAATAGATCCGCTCTCGCCTTCTTAAAAAAAAAAAAAGCAAAACAAAAGCGTTAACCATTTCTCTCTAGTACGATCCCTCGCGCCCAATAAGTTGACTTTCGTGATAGAGATCTGCCCGCTTTAGCGATTTGCCTTTTGATTTGCTTTCCTTCCTGCTTATCAATCACAATTTATTTACCCATTAATGAAGGGATTGCACATTATTTTCTCTGTCATGGTTAGCTGCTTAACTCCCATAAATCGAAATTGGAAAAGTAGTCACAAAAATTATGTTAAAATTGAAAAGTTTAATTATTCTGACATTCTTACACAATTAATCAAACGAATAAATAAATAAATAAAAAGATTAGAATTTTTATAACTGTCGTATGATTTGTCTTTGTTACGTTCTTCGTTCACAATTACACACAATGCTACACTTTAAGGCAGAGAATAAATTGAGGTTACATACAAAACGGGGTTGAACTTTAAATGATGGCCATCCGAGATTCTCCCTTAAGCCACATACAGCTTTCCCACTTGTTATTGTATTATTGTTATTTACTTGGCATCATGACAATGCCACAGAAGAAAACAACGCAAAAAAACAAAAAAAAAAAAGAAAGGAAAAAGCAACAGAGAACTCGTATAATCCGCCTTCAGTGTAAGCATTCTACTGATCAAATTGTCTTAAGAGACAATGGCATCACATAATGTATAGACAGACAGTGGAATTAAGGAGGAAAGAAAAGCAATTGAAGAAATGAGATTTACGCAAATTATGGCAATTTTTGCATTAACGTCCGATGTCTGTGCGCATTGTAAACAATTGAATATAAGTTAAATGGATTTTTGTGAAAATGTTATGAATACGAATTTTTTCTAAATGATTTCCATTTACATTTAAATATAAGCAATTTGCGAGATTTGCAAATAAAGCCTCAACTGACAGATTTCTTTTTCGATAACAAAAACAACTTCGAAACGAATCCCAAATGCTTCTCTCACACACACACACAATTCAAGCAAATCTATGAACGCATCTGATTAATTGTTGTGTGTGTGTGTGTGTGTGTGTGTGTGTCAGTAAACTGATTCAGTCACTTGTTTACTTCAAGTTTCTTTAATCCTGGTTATTATTGCTTATTATTTATAATTATTTTTAAAATAAAATTTTCATTTTTTTTTTGTCTTTCGCGGCCGCGTAACGAATCTCTTCGCATTTGATCCGTGGAATTAAATCACAAATATATGTTTCTTTCACTTTATGCTTTAATATGCTTTGGCGTCGGACGCATTTCCGGTAAATAGACAATAGACGACTGAACGGGCGGAAATGGCGACAATTAAAAAATAGAATTGAATTAAATCGAACAGATTAGCTTTACATTAAACAATCGAATTTTGCCGAATAAGACACAAACAAATGGAATAAAATAGTGTATAATACAATTGAATCGAAGGAAGGGAATGGAATAAAGTAACATTGCATGAATTCATAGATGGAATTCATTCGAATTAATTCGGTCCTCTACGCACACGAGGGCTGCTAAAGTCAATCACTCTGTCGAACATTGCTTAGGTTATGTTTTATCTGCCCACCACAAACGTGATGAACATGACGCTCGCAAGCTGGGCAATCGAATCATTTCAAGACCCTGGACTTATGGATTTTTTCCAGCGCCTCGTTACATCAAAAGCCAAATCTATGCTGCTATGAGCCGCAAGCTTTATAACATTCTACATTTAACATCTGCCAGCCTATCACAGAAATAATACGACTAACTTTAAACAAAACGATTAACAATTGGAGCCTCAGTGTGTTCAAACTCGCCAGTATTTTTTTCAGAATATCACTGCAATGTCCGAACTTTAGAATAGAACATAATTTACTTCAATACGTTGCGTTATTTTTATTTTTTTTTTTTTTATTCTCCTTTTTCAATGATAATCACTCTTAGAATCGAATTTGAAGGAAGGAAGGAGTCGCAGACAATAGACTTAAAAAATTTTGAATTGAATCGAAGGAAATAATATATAATCGAATTGAATGCTTTGAGTTATTATTAAGACAATCGCTGTGAATAAAATAACGCAGAAATCAGCAGAAAATAGGCTCCTATCATAGAGTATAGGATCCCACAGAATCGAATCGAATCGAATCGAATGCTTTGAGTTATTATTAAGACAATCGCTGTGAATAAAATAACGCAGAAATCAGCAGAAAACAGGCTCCTATCATAGAGTATAGGATCCCACAGAATCGAATCGAATCGAATCGAATGCTTTGAGTTATTATTAAGACAATCGCTGTGAATAAAATAACGCAGAAATCAGCAGAAAACAGGCTCCTATCATAGAGTATAGGATCCCACAGAATCGAATCGAATCGAATCGAATCAAATCGAATCGAATAGAATCGAGTAGAATAAAATGCTTTAGCATTGCAAAGACTACACACTTACTTTACAATGCTTAACATTTCAAAGCGAGGTGGAGTATGAACACATTTAACACTTCCTTCCTTCTTTATATTTAAATTTTTTTCACAAATTTCACAAATATAACTAACTGGCGTCCAAAATCCGATTTAAGGCATACATAAATGTCTTACTCGAATTAATAAAATTCATTATTGCACTTTAAGCATATAGCACAGCAAACAGATTTCCATTCATTACTAAAGATTTCCTTCTTTTACATAAGGGAATGAATGAAGAAAACCATTTTTTGTTGTTGTTTCAATTTTATTGCATTAGCATTTACGTGGCAGTGGTTTTAAATCAGAAGTAAATGCTGAAATTAAAAAGAACGAATAAATGTTTTACTTGACGTCTAATGACTTGAACATAACGTCCTTAACAGTTTTATGAGCCAGAAACATTTACGTACACATAAATAGAGTATTCGACAGAGCACTAATGTGTGTGTTAGAGCCCCAAAGATTCCTATTATTCCTTTGCATTCCAATTCACGGCAGTCAGTTCAGTGTTCTCTAGCTATGTTCGGCATGTTTTATTTTCATTTTTTCAACCTGATATGTGGACATTAAATGGAAGGTAAAAGTCTTTAACAATACTAGATGTTTGCATGTATTTTGATCAGCGATGTCTATTGATGAAAATGACAAAGCAATGCGAAGTATCAACGTACACCACGGTTAAATTCGATCATTTTGACCTTCCTCTACATAAACTAATAGCTTTTCCATGTTATTATTATTATTATTATTATTAGTCAATGTGTATATGCGGTAATCGTTGCAACGCTCACCATTGCATTTACGAAATTCATTAATTTTTTTGCTTGGTTTGAAAAGATATGCTGCGGACGCCCATCAAAGACCCTTAGAACCTTGTGGTGATGCTATACCCAAATTGTTGGTTTTGGTCTCAACGTTCTAAAAGTGCTAGTTTTGATGTCAAGGACAAAGAACGGCTTGGACGATCGAAAGAGTTCGATGACATTGAAGACTTACTGGACGAAAACCCAGCTCTCAAAGAACTTTCGAACTGCTTAGCAGTTGGTGATAGGAAAGATTCATGAAGAGAAGGGAAAATGGCTGCCATACGAATTGACTGCAAATCCCATTTCGAAGCTTTTCAACGTCGCGGTTTCATAACTTTCTAGGCATAGAAAGAGGACTGTGCTGTGGTGTATTGTGACTCGCGATGAAAAGGGAATTTAACCTGAAAGTCATGGCTTAGTCCAGGATAGCCACCTACATCGACACCGAACTGGAGAAATAATGGCCATAAACTTTTGCTCAAATCGAATGGAACTAATGTCTAAAGCCGTCATTTGAACAAACTGAAGGATGTATTGTTAGGAGAAAAAACAGCAATTTCAGTTAACAAACGTAAACGCGTGCGCTTGTATGACAGCGCTCGGCCACACGTTACAAAAGTTGACAAGGATACACTTTGACAACTCAAATGGGAAGTTCCGCTACACCTAGTGTACCCACCAGACATAGCGCCTCTGATTACCACTTATTCAGATTGACGCAGCATCGCTTGGTTGACACGAGGAGTTACCAGTAGGATGCGAAAAAGTTTTCAGAAAATGATGGAAAATATTTTGATTCATATATATATTGGACGAATTTTTCTCAATAAACGTCTTTTGCAAACGAAAAAATTATTAAAATACATGCAAGTACCTAATAGATTAATAAGAAGCAAATTGATGGAAGGACGGACGTAAGCACTAAGCCTTTTTTGACTAAGCCTTTTTTGCTCATCTAGCTTCCATTTCACAAAATTTCTTCTAATAATTCATTCGAGCGTGCTGCACATGGAATAAGTAAAGTAAAGCATTCTTCGAATTTGGTGAAAAGTTAAAGACGATTTTGAAAATGTAAAAGAAGAGAACATAGAAGTTAATGGTAATATTAAACGATTGGAAATATTCAAATACACAGAAGAATAACGAAGCGAAATGCAATTGTAATGAAAGGAAAGAGAAATAAAATAAATAAACAAATAAAGGCAAAAAAATCAAAATGAAAAAGAGAATAACGATGCGAAAACGTAGAGCGCAAACGTTAAATGCCTGACATGCTATTTTATAAATCATGACGAGAAATTGTCGCAACATCGCTTATTGTGCAGTTGATTGAACTCTATGTCGCTTACTCCGTCTCGCTTACTTAAATAACTCGATGCCTTAAATTCTCCATTAATTCACATTATTTTTCGTGGTAGATAAAATATTTTTCTCTTTGGCGCAACGTCACTTCGACTTTTCTAATCACAACTCCTCCGCCCCAAGCCCTCATTGACAATTAGTCCGGCGACTTCGAAGTAGACGATAATAGAAACTCAAGAGAGAGTTACTGAGAAAGCTTGAAAGTACACATTTGACCATCAAGGCGCAAAATACCGATTTTGAACACCCATTGTTGATATCCTTTTAAATGAGTTCAAAAACTTTTTTTTGTATAACCGCTCGGGGAATGCGCCCTATTCGTGCAAAGCAACGACGATTGGGAAGATGCGAGAAAAGAGAAAGAGATAAGGAAACGGCCACAGTCTAATGGATGCGTACGTCATCGGTACGTGTTAGGCCTTTACCGACTGAGCATTCACTGTAACTGCGACCAAAAGGTTCAAGGACTCTTTACGATAACTTATGTATCGTTGTGACAATCAAAAGTTTCGTACCCAATAAACGATTATTCATTTTTCAGCCCTAATAATAAAGACTGTTTTAAGCTTGTGTAAAGCAGTTCACTTGAAGGACTTGAAGTACATTCTGAAATTCCGTCGTGCGCGAATAAGAAAATTAAAAAATCCACAAAAATGTGTGACACCCACATGTCTGCCCTGTGCACTGCGTATTTTGAAGATGGCTCTGTCAATACTCTTCAGAGCCGTTATGAGATGAGAGTATCAAAGTAGAATTAAAATCGGGAAAGTTCAAGGTCATAACTGGCAAAGACCCAAGTGCGCGGATCGTGCTGGAAACCTTAAAAATAATCGAAATTCTTCTTCTTTCGATTGCCGAGGATTGTAAAGGAGACCACCAATCTTTTTATGAAGGCTATCCTCATAGAGAGGCTTACGTTAGTTAGCCTTAATCCTTTCAAGCCTTTGGCTGCATTTGTGAACTTCTGGTTTTCCATAATTATAGCATAACTGTCAGTAATAAAAACAACAAAAATTTGACATTCACTACAACATTTGTCAGCAAGAGAAGTAAAAGTTTTGTGGCTTCGTTGCACCGATAGCGGTATTTCCAATATTTAGTTCGTGCTATAAAAAAAAAAAATGAAAGTCAATTCTCCGCAGTCAGTGTTGTTGGAGTATTTGAACGAAGCGGTAACGTTTGATAAAAATAAAAATATATATATATAAAGAATCCCGGGTATAGTATAAAAAGTATAATTTAATATTTCGTGTAAGCGCGCAACGAATGTATGAATGTATGATTTTATGTGCCGGGTTGCAACTAAAATCGAAAAGGAAAATTTAACTGAGGTCCAAATTCGAAAGGACAGACAATGAGGATTTGGAAATATTATCTGATATGAAAACTGAAAGTGTCCTATGCAGACCATTCAGGCTTGAGGAAGAACGTACGGATTCTGATGAAAGTGTTCAGTATCGTCATCTGAGAAGAGGAAAACGTATTATCCAAGGCATAATCGAAAATTCAAGTGTTCGCAAATTAGTAACAAAACTAATTAGTTTGGATTTCAATCGAATCTGTATAGTAAGTCGGTTTTCCCATTCATCGATTTGTCTTCGGTAAAATTTATTATGAAAAACATTGGATTTTATCGCCTTTTTCCCAGAATTTGTTTATATTTTTTTTTTTTGGGAAAACTACGTACAATTACTTAAAAGGTAGTAAAAACTACGTCGTTCGCGTTGTTGTAAAATACACATTTTCGCAAATATAAGCGTAATTAGATGCTGGTGGCTTTGATGCCAATTCAAACATAATCAAGCACTTTGTACCACAAAAAACTAGTAAGGTGTGAGCAGTAAACAACATTAGAACGGCTTATGAGAACGTATTTGTAATTCTTAGGAAAGCCGTAGGGGTATAAATGTATAAAGTACTCACGCCACGCCACGCTCTAGCATTCGTAATAGTTTTTGAAAAGAGAATTTTCTGTATACCTACTATGGAAGATGTATGTTGGTATGTTGGTTTCGTCATTTCTTTCGTAACACATGGAAGTTTCCACAATCAAAACAAAATTTTGACAGGAAAATGCAGTATAACCAGGAGTCGTTTCACAGTTCTACTTAACGAGCTATCCTACGATACGAAAGACAAGAGCGATACGATCGCATTTTGGGTTAATGGTACTCGATTAATTTTGTATTAGGTTGAGCACGTTGTATATACAACGGAATAGTTGGGATGTCATCGGTGCTTGCACAACAAAATCAGGCTATCGAGTACCTTTAAGTCAATTCTCGTTGAAGAACACTCGTTAACGGGAACCAGCGACCCAAAATGCAAATTCGATATCGAATTCGCTCAACAACCAGAACCGTACACCAAGCCCAGGTCTCTGCGAGGAACGAGCGTTCTGAGAAAGTGAAATTTTGATTATAGTCGTTTTCTGAGCACCATCACAGAAGCACCAAAACTCACTAGGCGTTAGGAAACATTTTTTTTTTTTTTTTTTTTTTTGACAGCGAAGGGGGCAGAGGAGTTTCCTCCCCAAATAGAATGAATATTGGAGAATTTCATTACGATCCTTTTTCGCAATGCCAAACTTAATACAAACCCATTAATACTGTAGTAAGAAAACATAGTTACAAGCTCCTATAACTAGTGGCCAGTCGGAACGCCAGAAAACGGCTGTTTATCCCTCTATCTGCTATAAGCTAATGTCACCAACATAAGCGTAGCTTCAAAGTTCAAATCGGTTCTAAATGTTCATGGCGATCATAAAAGGGTTCGCTTGGAAAATGCTAATGATCGGCTGACTAAAAAAACCCTTAATAGCCAGAAACTTTGGAGATTATTTCTTATTTTTTTTTTTTGTAGGGTAACCAAGAATCTTAATTGACTCAAGTCGAATAAAACTTTTTCATTGCTCTTTTTATATTTTTGCTCTCAAATATTGTTCGCATGAATCAGTCTTTGCTTTCAAGCCATAAAATTAGATGAGGTCTCACCCAAAGACAGAAAACAGAATTAGAATCCATTTAACCCTCATGTCACACTTACCTTATGTAATCACATCCTTTTTTCTTTTTTTTTTATTCTTTTTTAAGAATTTATTTCGGAAAAGCGGCAATAACTGAATATTTATTTACCTGCAAAAGAAAGAAAAAAAGAAAAATTTGTTTTTTATCATTAAAATGCTTATGGATTGAAAAAATTGTACGAAAATTAATGGAAGCAATTAAATGACAGACAGCGTTTAACACAGACTAAAGAAAAAATTAATAAGTTCGTAATGAAACATTTATTCAACTTATGCTACGTAGCCGTCAAGAGTTATGAATAGATGCAAACCACCTTGACCTTGAGTTGAGTTTAGTGCAAAAAGTTCATATGGTTCATATGTCCATCGCTGTGAAGTTCTCTTTCCCAATTCATTTTCAGCCCATTCTGCTCCTTAACGAACGAAAACTTTCAAAAATACTTTCCTTTCAATGGAAAATATTTAAAATTTTCATCTTTAAAATATTCTTTCATTTTTTTATTTTGTTATTTTTATTTTAGTAACTTCGTACTTAACGTTCGTTCGTTCGTTCGTTCTGCTGTGTTTTGCAACAATCGAAACGAGAGTAAAAAAAAACTTTTTGCCTTTTTTTCTTTTTATTTATATTACACATTTCATTCATTAACTGTTTTGAACGTAAGAATAATGATTCGTGAATGCCTTAGTCATGCATTCGCATGTGTAGATATGAAGGTTTGCTATAAAGCAGAAAACTGATGGATTTGCTATTACAGAACTTTTATATTAAACCGGTAGGTAGGCAAATTTTCATTTTTTCTACTTAATGAAATGGAAATCTTTGAAATTCATAATAAAAAAAAAAAAATAAACAGAAGAGAAAAAGGGAGATAAGAAAAAGAAATTTGAATCAACAAGACACTCTGCAAAGGTAAACATCTAACAAGTAGGAGAATCACAATTGATTTACAACGAATTTTAAATACCCTTCGCAATAATTGAATAGATTTTAGCCTTGGAATCTTAAATCAGTCAAGCACACATCCATTCAATTAGTTAATATAACCTTCGTGATCGCCAGCCCCTGCAAATTATCTAAAAAAAAAAAAAAAAAAAATTTTCTTTTCTCTCGGATTGTTTTGCATTTTCAAACTCTTGAGAATTGATTATGCTTTTCTTCTGCTTGCTCTGTTTAACCTTCAACCTGTAGAAAAGCCTTTAGAATAAATATGCTAAGCCGCACCTTTCCGTTATACTTCCTATTGCTATTCAGCATTGCACTAATATTGTACTCATAGGCGGACTCTCATATGGACAGACCAATCTAGAACATTCCGCTTAGCTGTATGTTCGTAGAAACTGATTTCTTAATATTTTATTTTCATTTGCATATGTGGATGTAATGTTTCTGCTTCATAACATTTCTAAAAAAAATAATATTCAAACCTTAGACGCCAGGCGTACTTTTTTGCTTAAGCAAACGTCATTGGCAAATATATAAATAAATCTCTAGACAAACTAATAACTAACACAATATATCTTCGTATTCAGACTTGATTGAGAGAATGCAGACGCCGTACGATATATATATATACTTTTAATGAGCATAAAATCACCTTTGCCTACCTTCACAAAGGCACTTGACACTTGGCACTCAAGGTAATCGAGTTTTGAAAATGAACATCATCCGGCTAAATACACTCGGGCGTAGAACGGGAAAAAAGCAAAAAATTTCATTACATTTCGAACGAAAATCTACCATGGACAGAAGGTATGGGTTGCAAATATGGCACAATAAGTATCGAAATCATAAGCATACGTATCTAAATAAAATTGGACTCTGCATTCTCTAATCCATCTCTAATTTATGTACTCGACTAGATGGTCTCTCCAAATATATTCATCTCTCGCCCTCCAAAATAATTAATTATAGCGTTAGTCGACTGCATAGCTTCGACGTTCGAAAACTTTATAATTTCTAACCAGACTTTTAAATTTTATTAAAAAGTGAAATTTGTAATTACTTTAAGGATGCGAAGCTTTGATACTAATCAACGATATTTATAAAAATATACAAGTATTAGTTATGAACGGGTAGGCGCTTGGTTATGAAACGATCTTTATTCTGAACTTTTACATTTTTGCTAAACACACACACACACACATACGCTCATAGATATTATGATCCATAATTTTACAAGGATCCGTTGTGTGACATGAGCCAATAGACATCCCTTCATATACATCAGGCATCTTAACAGCATATCGCTTATGCGCGATAAGAGTAATTGCAGCTTTTCGAACTATTTCTGATTGTGATGCTGCCATGCTCTTTGAAAGCTCGAAGTCAATTGGTCTCTAGGCTAAAGAAGCAACATACGTAATAGAGGAAAAAAGCGTAGGAGAAAGACTACCGTGCTGCATAGTCAAAACTTTGGCAAGACGCTGATTGATCGATGAATGGCAGATGCGATTGAGTGGAGGATCCGCGAAAGGAGGATAGACACACAAGCGCATTCCAAAGAGGTAGACTTCTACTTGATCCAACTACTTTGCGATCACAGGTGCTTCGGGGCTTATTGACACCGGTTTAAATTTGAACGCTGAACAAGTGTTCGGAAAACGAAAATTGGCGAGATTCCTCTCCCAGACAATTTCATAAAACATATGCTGCACGAATCTTAAAAAAGTGAAGAGTGGTGGTAGGCTCACCGCAAACGTATTGAGGAAAGAAAGAAACGAGGAAAGTCAACGTAGCGCCTTAACCAGTCAACTGTCTATAACGAATATTTACGTCATCTATTATTCAAACGTCAAACATGTTTGTCCTTTGTTCAATCATTTCATTACAACCTAATTTCGTATTACACGTAATCAGGGTTAACTTCAATTTGTAGTAGAGACGACTTCTTTGTCTCAGTCTCAGGAATTGTTAACGTATTTCGTCTTATGGTATTTTTTAATTTTGTATTCTTAATAAATTTTATTTTTATTTAATTTTTTTATTATATCATTATACACTAACTAATATTTGGTAATTTCAATAATATATCTGTAAATGTGCTCCGTATGCCTTTTAATGAATCTGAATAATTTGAGATAAGCTAAACATGTTTCTGGTGACAATAAATCGACGAAGTGAGAATATTGCAGAATAGCAGTGAGATGTGAATGATTTTGTAGTCGAAGCAAGAAGAGGTTTTTTCAAACTGATTTTGATGAATTTTTTAAAATTTTTAAAAGCCATCAGCAAACACTTACTTATTTATACGGATTTATATGCATAAGTATTTTCATACATTTACACATTAAACAATGAAATCAATTTTATACTGCACACAATCAATAGCGAATAATACGAGAGTACGTGATCAGTGTCAACAATTTCAAATACACTTTGTTAGGCCAGCGACCCTTAACAGTACACCATACATTAACTTATACGATACAATGCAACACTTGTCTGACAATCAAGTCATGTCAAAGTAAATAAAACTTAAATTTATCAACGGCAACTTGATAGCGAGAATAAGCAAAAGCAAAAGCAACGGCAACAGCAACAGCAACAGCAACAGCAACAGCAACAGCAACAATTGATTCTTATTAACACTCAACGTTTATCGAGGGCGGATTGCATATAAAAGTGATTAAAGGATGAGAGAGATAAAGAAGAAGCCCCCAAGCAATTTTAGAAAGTACAACAATGCTGTTGACAAGAATCTCAAGTGCGAAGAAAATATTTAGTTTATTAAAGAAAAATTGCAACGATGACAAATATTGGATTAAAAGAGGTCGAAAAGTAAAGTAAGTAACACATTTTTTGAAAGAATTATTGCATAATAAATAAATAAATGTAATGTTAAATATAAAGAAATAAAGTGAAAAGAAGAAAAAAAAAAAGAAGAAGAAATATTTAAATAATAATAAACCCTTTAAAAATTCGAACAAAGACTGCATAATGCCAAGACTGTCGTTGACATCTGCATGAATGATATAATAACAGAACATTAAATTACATTCACAATTATAATGAATGAAACAGTAGAGGAGGAGGACGAGAGAGAGAGAGAGAGAGCAACTAAAGTCTGAACTGGGGAAATATGAAATTATATTCGAAAAGAAAGAACAGAAAAAAACAAAAGAATAAGTGCACCCAAGACCACTGTTCCTCCTTCTCTATAATATGTTAGCCTAACATATATATGTACGTACATAAGTGTAAATATATAAATATGAACACGTAACCATGTGCATGCAACATTTCAAAGTTTACCGAAAGCTAATGCAACATGATGCAAATGTACATAAAAGCGAATGTTACTACAAATAAGAGTTACGAGCATACGCAATTCATATAACATACCGTACATACCTATAATACTAATGCCTACATGCAGTGATATTTTTATTATAATCATAAAGCTGCTACTACCAGTAAAGATGTGTGAATGTATACATGTGTACATGGGGCATATATATCTACAATGGATTTAACAAAGAACATAAAAAAGCGCACATCCATACAAGGTAAGCACGTATACTTGAAACATGTATAGATCCCATGAAAGCCTTTCATTAAATTGAATTTAATAATAAAAAAAAAAAAAAAAAAAATAAAAGATGATAAGGATAATACTGGAATTATATGGAATTTTAATTAAAAGAGCCCCTCTTTTTTTTTTTTTTTGCACATTATCTCTCTTTTGTGTAAATTGAAACATGACAGACGTTAGCTCACAGTTCTGATATTAATATTAATAAAGATTTCGTTTTTGTAACACCCGCTGATGCGGTTTGACAGAATTTCATATTTCATATTTCGCGGTATTTAAACCGCATTCACTCGATTGTCTATTAAAACATCAATGAAAATATAATCAAATTGTAATTGATTTTGCAACATTTTGATTATTTTAATTAAGCGGGAAACAGTTGACAGTGCTTGGCAGTGACAAAACAAGCATTTAACAGACAGTAATGATATCACGAAATTTGCAAAATTCGCAAAACTTGTCAAGCGGACATTCTCGACTAGTGATAGTGTACAATTGCGATGGGGCATAAAAATGCTTACACTTTAATGTTGAAATACAAAAGGCAAAGATACCGTTAAGCAAACACTTCATTTTTCGGGAATTATACCAACATGACGACTGTAAGCAAAGATGCAATATTTGGAAAAAATTTATTTAAATTCAAAAATTTAAATGCAGCAAGTAAGCGGTCATGTGAGCGATCACTTGAGTGAATGAAATAAAACAATAAACTTAAGGAATTTCTATTGGAAAAAAAATTAAAAAAACAATTAAAGTTGTACTCGTACTATGCGAGACACCAAGAGCCGATTAGAACGGATACACTTTTAATTATGCAATTCTGCTACTCTGAGTGATTTTTCGAATGCATTTAAAAGCATGTCTTTTTTTTGCAGTTTTGTGTGCCTTCAATCAACACCTCGTAACTTTCGGAATTAGGCAAAGCGATATGTTTTGGTCCAAAGTGAAAATCACTTTATTCGATTTTTCGCCTAGAAATGGCAGACGTTTTCCAATGACGACATCATGATTTTATCAATCGATCGAAATAACGCTTGTAAATGGCGTAATAAAGTTGATTTAAATTACAAGTGAAAGCAGAGAACGTCACAAGAAAATATTAGTTTGCTTCCTGTTTTCACTTACGACTCAGTGACCGAGGGCGAGTTTATTTTGTGAACTTGAGCAAGGGTGTGAAGATAAATTCGAATTTAACCAGCAAAGACACCAAAGTTAAATAATTCCAATTAAAATGTAGTTGATTTTAAAATCAAATTCGGGCTCGTCTCAAATTTGGGTGTCCTCCCATGTGCATTTTACACTAATATACCAAATTTCAAAAACTCGTTAAAAATAGTTCCGTGTAGAAAAGTGTAATTTTTTTTTTGCTTATTCGATAGGTGCTTTTATATAGATTCGCGTGATATAGATGAATATAGGTGAGATTTTCTAGTTTGGCCGCACTAGCGTCTCAAATTTGGGTGTTCTCCCATATCCATTTTATGCTAATATACAAATTTTAAAATCCAACTGGATTTTAATTGGAATTATTTAAGATTGGTCGGTGTCTTTGCTAGTTAAATTCGAATTTATCTTCACATCCTTAACTCGAGCTCAATACAGCGCACACTACACTCACTGCTAATAAAGCAGTGAAAATGGATTTTTTTGCCTTTGAAGGTGAGGGTGACATTCGAAGTACGAGAAAAAATTATATTCAGTTTTAAAAATTTTTAGTCAGTCTCTAAATTTAAAAATGAGTCAGAAGATGGATACACAACTGGATGGTTTAAAACTGGTTTTGGACAATTTTAAAATTTTAATATAACTCTACATCCTACACGGCTGGTGCAGCAGATCGATACTGATTCTCATTTATGAAATCGATTTAAGATTCGATTTGATTGTCCATGTGTCCGCCTGTCTTACGTTTAACACATAACTAAACACAGCTAGCACGCTGAATTTGTTGTTCGATCTAAGAACGAACGACGTCTTGAATCGAACCATTTTTGCGACCACTCCCCCTATATAACGCGTTATTTGAAAGAATTCGTTAATTTAATTTTTAGTACTTTAAAATGAAAATAGGTGAAGAGTAGACAAATTTGGATAAGATCAAGTTCATTGTTTGGATCCGCCTCCATATAAGAGCTCGCATTAAAAGTAAAGGAAACGCGTTCGCACGAAAACAAAGTACAATGAAAAAAAAAATGAAAAATTTTCTTAACTCAAGTGGTATAGAGAGGTGATATTAAAAGTCAGCTTTGCTCGACTATAATAACAGTTTGACTTGTTCTTTTGTTCATTGCAAAAGAATGATTGAATAAATGTATAGAAAAGCAATCGTTTGCTAACTCAGTGACTACCATTGGCTTTTTCCTTTTAGAAGGGAATGGCACCTTGCTTTAAGGATAATTACAAAAACTCAAATGCATTCAATTCAAAATAGATTAGTCAAAGTCATTTTCCACTTGCCTTAGTTGCTTCGTTTGATGTGCATAAAAACAATTGCTTGGTTATCTAAATGTTATGAATTAATAGACTTTACCACATAATAATTAGTCCTCTACTCTGCAATTATTCTCTCTCTCTCTCTCTTTTATTTATTAAGGATTAATTCAAGTTTCAGAGATTTTTTTCGTTTTTGTTTTCAAACTTAATGGTGGAAAACGAGTCCAGAGTAATAGAATATACACGTTATGTAGATGCGGATGTATACCATATGAAATGCATTCGCCCACGAAGAGAAAGGAAAAAACTCATCATCGCTTTCTCTTTACTTTAATGTTATCTGCTGGTCTAACATTTACAAACAATGAAAGCAAAAACAAAAACCAAAAAAACAAAAAGAAAAAGAACATTACACTCGAACACTAATAATACTTTCAATAAAAGCTTTTTTAAATTGTGGAATATGGGTAAAGCATACTATATATATATACAGAGAAGCGTATGTGTGCAAAGTAGATGAAACAGAAATTTAGAAAAGTTATGTAGGTTCATACATAAACACATTTTTATCAGGTAGGCGAAGAAGCATACGAATAGTCATTGATCATGTTACTGCAATTTCAAGAACGTACGCATACGTATGTAATGAACACATATTTACAATGCAATCACATATATTAGTGTATTTGAATTCTTCAACATATTCTTATATATATATATATATATATATATATATAGGTATATGAGGCACCGAGTAGTATTGTAACGCAAGAAAACAACTTTAGCTTTATTCATTTCAATTCAAGCAAAGGAATACATGCATATGCATGTGAATGCACTAAATGTGTGTACATATTGTAGATATTATTGCATACATACATAAATTTGAATGGCAGTGTGTGGCAATAAGTGCTTTCACCATTAGAATCAACGACTGCTATTTGTAAAACAGATCTTTTCTCTTCTTCTTCTTCTTCTTCTTCTTCCTCTCCTCACCCCCCCCTCTTTCTTTCTTTCTATCTCAGGGGAAATTTGCATCATAAAAGTAACTTAAACTTCATGCATGCATAAGTATATGTATATATATATATATGCACGTCTTTTCTTTTTTTTCCCCCCTGGCTGAAGAGAAAGAAAAAGTCGAAGTTATTGAATTATGCTCACAATTATGTTTATGGCATACATAAAAATCTAGGCTTTGCTTGTGCGTTTACATTTTCTGTTTTTCGCATATGTAAGTACATATATATATATATATATATATATATAGATGAACTTATGCATGTTCAGCTTTGACTGACTGTGTGCACAAGTAGCGAAAATATTCCATAAAATAGGTTTACGTACGTAAGTAAGTAATAAGAAGAAATCGATATTAAAAGATTTGCGATTGGAATACCATTTGTGGAAACCTCATTTAAATGAAAATGAAAGTTTTCTAGCCGTTGCTTTAAGAGTTTAAAAATATTGTAACGAATGTTTTTGTCTTTCATAAAAATGTTTGAAGAAATTTATTTCTGAATAAGAGAGAGAGACAGAGAGAGAGAGAAGTCAACCAATTCACGCGTATAATATAGTGAGCAGGAAGAAATTTGATTTTGCCGGATTAAATTTAAGAAATCCGGAGCAAATTAAAATGCGCTTTGTGAGCCCTGTAGTTTCCATGTAGTATACGTTTTACTTATAGATGGAGAATAGAAGAACGAGAGCTCCTATGTACGTATCGTCTCACCTTTGAAATATATTTTTAATGACATATGTATGGCAAAAGAAGTAGGCTGGCGAGGCCACTCCCTAAATACCCCAAGCCACTTGGCATAATACAACACTTTACCTATTGTCTTTCTGATGTGCTACAAGCTATATGCCTCGGTTTTATAGAAACCCTTAAATGGGGGCATTTCCAGGCCTCATCGAACATGGTTTAAATTTGACAAAAGCTGATTTTTCTGTGAGAAAAGTAAAGATATTCACCTATTTGCGTCATGAAATATCAAAAATTACGCTTTGTTACTATGCTGTGCTTTTCGAAAGCTCCTTATCTAGAAAACGGATCTTGAAGAAAGGCTTACTCCGAAAAAATGTCCATCATGGAGTTGTAAGAAACGACTTTGTTTTCATGGAAAGATTTTTCTATAACAACATTAGTCAACAGTGGTGGTGGTCACTCCCATTCGATCCAGATTTTTCATATTTATTTTATATTCCGAAATATTATGTTCTACCTATTTTTTTTCGAGAAAATAAGAAAAACGTAAAGTATTCGTCATATACTGACTCGTTTCCAGTGGAGCAATGTATGGGGAGGTGTCGCAGCGTTCTTCTTGGACCAAGATTATAGGAAGTTTTAGCAATGCCTCAGAATTTGCGATTTGTAGGTTGAACACAAAAATGCATGGGCACACATTAGGCAGACAGACGGACAAATCGATTCAAAATACAATCCTAAGAGCGGTTTTCGTAAGCTATCAGTTTATTGGTGTGAATGATCTTAACGTTGTTCGTCAAAATACTTCGAAAATTGCGATCTGTAGGTTGAATAGAAAAATCAGTCCATTCAGAAAATTATTCTGTACCGTTCGGCATAACAAAGGGTTTATATAAATGGATTTAAGGAGAGGCTTAAGATTTTCTCTGCGTATCACATACGTTCGCACAAGCTGTAGGACAATTAGTGCATGGTGTTAAAATGCGTAAGAAAAGTAATCCATAGTTGTTTATGAGCTTTGCTCTTAGTCTACAAAAGTTCTATTATGCCCACCATGGCGGCAGATGTTAAATTAGGTTTACACTTACTTTTGCAAAGCGTTAAAATGAGCCCCGGAGACTTTATACAGCATATGGATATATATTCTCGGATATGGATATTAATTCTGATTTGAGTTGAATCAGGTCGCCTGACCGTTCATGAGAATTGAGTAGAATTGAAATTTTACAATGCATTTTTTAATTTCGATGGTTCCACGACAATTTTGAAAATACTGACGAGCTATCTGAAGGTAGGCCCTCCTTAAATAAATGAAAACCGTTAAGAATAGTAAATGCGAACAATTGACCTTAGGGCGACTCTTTGATAAGTACAACCGACTTTAAAATATTGAAATGCTCTGTCACTTCGCCCAGCAGGCGCATTTAGTTCTTATCGTATCAATTTTGGAAATATTATGTACGCAATATTTTTGCTAAGATATTAATGTGCTTGACCGGTATGAGATTCTCGGACCTCCGTTCGTGCATCTGCTTGTGTTTCACTAGAACTCTTATGTTCCGAAAGTTAAAACTCAATACGCGATCAAATTTAACAACAGATGCGATCGCCCACAGAGTTCAGGGGATGAATATGTGAACAAAAGTTTGTAAATAGAGCGTGGAGTACGAAATTATAGAAAAAGAAGATCATGTTTCCGTCAACGATTTACAAACTGAAAAAGAACATCGAAGTAAAACTTTTCGATGAAGTAAATGAAATGTAATCGATTGGGGGGTTTATTAATAAACATCGATGTGCTTTTGATGAATTCCTTTGAATGGGTTTAAGCGCAACTCTGCACATATAACCGAAATGGAAAAATCAATTAATGGTCGTTCAGTAGACGGCAGCAAAATTTAATTGAAATAATGCTGTTTACTGCTTCACTATTCCCTTTTAGCAAAGTCGTACCCAATTTTAATTATGTTTATTGTTATTTATTAGTTTTGTGGCTGGATGCTGAGTGCTGCCTCAGTTATGGTAATAACTCAAATATAATCATCAATTCATTCACGCATACCATTGAATGGTGGTTCAACTTAAAATTGTGTGCATTGCGTTTGCTTCGACACACTCAACGTGACGTTTCATACAAGTTTTTAAGTGAGCATATTAAATTTATTTTGTCACATGTTACCGCCAGCGATACTGACAAGCGCTCTATATCTACGAGCTTCGTTTCGTTATATAGCTGATGAAAGGAAAAATAAAGAATTTTGTATTTCGCATTTTATTGAGAATGCGTCCACGTAATTGGTTTACCCAAATACCACACGAAAGCTGATGTGCGTTTTCAAGCGCAAAGAAAGGAACTTAAACCCTTTTCTTTTGAACAATTATCTAACTACACAGTCGGTGTTCGGAGGTTCAGATCTCAGAACGGTTTGACCATTTTTAGTCATAGCTTTAGTGAGCGGCTCAGTTGGTACACGTGAAAAGTATTCTTCTTTCTTTTCCGTGGTTCTTTCCGACCATCTCCGTGTTACACGCCTATGGCACATCCCATGAATGATTGATGATATTAAAAAACAAAAAATTAATAAAAGAATCGTTAGATTACCTGTAGCCAAAGGTATGCAACAGGAGATCAATGAAAAGGAAGTTTTGTGGTATTTTTTCAATAAAAATTTTAACGCATTTTCCTTACATTTCCAAAACATTAAAAACCATGTGACACTTTGATCGATAATCTTTCGCCGTTTTTCTAATCAAACCATTATCCCATCTCCGTAGGAGTTCTCGAATCTCTGGATAAGCACTAACCGCAGCTACGATCAAGTGCGCTCTACCGGACTCGCGGACCGGTAGTCGCGAATCTTATCTACTCGGCTACTTAGGCAGAGCAAATTAGAGATGGATGCACCACGCTGCAGGGACATATTCAAGACCATTGTAACTCGTGCATAAACGGACACAGTATATAACGGAATTATTTACAAAAGTTCTTGAGCAGTTGTGTGTAATTAAACGATATATTCTGCATTACTGCAGATGTATTTGGAAAGTTCAAGGGTCTAGAGCCGGTATGACGTAGCCACGAACGAAACAAACGAAGACAAATTCATCGCCCGTAAGAAACTTGGTTTTAGGGTTGTATTTTTTTCCCCCCTCCCCTATGTAACATGCAAAAAGGACCCAAATCAAAAGCCAAGCTTTTGCCCGGCCATAGTTTACTAACTTGTGAAGCAAGTTTCAGAAGAAGATAACAATACTTTCGGACGCGTCCATTTGTAAACTAATTTTGTTCTCCCGTTCGTGAGACTCAGACCCGGTTCTGAGACCGGAACCCTACCAAGTATATACAATGCAAGTGATAGAGATCGATTCTCTTAACAATTTGTAACAATTCGTCTGCATTTTCCTAGAGTTTTCGAATTGGCGCCAAATAAAAAAGAAATTTCAAAACTTGTCTCATATGTTTTCTGTTCAATCTTAAAGGTAAGCGTACTTTAAGCAAAAACAGCACAAGCAACAACAGCAAAAGCATATCATACTTTCGAAGTAGCAGAGAGCTCCTTAAGATCCTTAAGTTATTTATCATTAAGATTCACTTTAAAGCACTTTATAGCTGTGCGTTGAATGTTGTATCAGAAAATTCACACAAAATCAAGAACAACTTAATATTCTTCTTTGCCATCCTTTTCCATTTTTTAGCAACAGATGGAGTGCAACAACAATTATGTCTTCACGCAGAAATCAATCATTAATTTTCATTACGAGTGAGAAGAAACATTCGTGAATGCATGTGCATGAAGGCAGAAAGCCTTACATCCTTAGTCGCAGACGGCCACTGAACGCTACTTATTACCCCTTCACGCATGGCATTCTCTTTGACACGACATTGTAATTGTAATTGTTTACCACTCAACACTATATAAACTAAGTAGCGTTTGTTGTTAACGGATTTAGTTGAAAACATGTGTATGTGCGGTTTTTAAAATGTTTTGAAATACTTATGAAAATATTTGCTTTTCATATTTTACCATTTATTCGTTTGCTTCTTTTTTGCTCTTATTTTTGTGCCGTACAAAATGTTTAAATTTACTCTGCCTGATTGGTTGGCCGAGTAAGTTCGGTTAGTTGATGGCTAACTGTGACATATCGTTTTCCCAGCGGTTTTTCTCATATAACACTTGCGTACATATTCCAGAGTTCCTAACCATTTATTTACACACACACATTCGCACACACACACACGCTTAGCCAAATCACACAAAATTGCTGTTGGTTAACATTATGATTTATGACCGTAGCTCTTACAGCAGAAAAACCAAATTGAAATTTATTTCATTAAATTCAAAAAAAAAAAAAAAGAATTTAAAAAAAAAATTAAATAAATAAATGCTGAATATTTTATAGAATTTTTATCCATCAGTTATCACACACTTTAATATTTGCTCACAACAAAATTCGCTGAAAATGAAGAAGAGAGAAAAAAGAAAAAAAAAAAAAGAACAATAAACTCAATTCATTACATATTTATGTAGCATTTACGCACATCATGTTTATGAATGCACATGAATTTTCCAATGATAATAATCAGCATTACGACCAGCACAGACTTGCTGCATCAGCATAAATACATATACATATACATACATACATACATTCTTATATACATATTTCAGACATCTGCGAAATTTACAATTTTTTTTCTGTCAATTCACTTTTCTTCCTTTTCTTCTCTTAGTACGGTTGTTGTCTTTTTGCCCATTTACATGCCGACGCGGCTACATTTGACGTACTGTTAACCAATATGTTGCAATTGCTGCTGATGATATTGATGTTTTTATTTTGTGTTATTTTTCAAGTTTTTTATAAGGAATCCTTTTCACAGTGAACAACTGAACAAGTGAATAACTCTACTTCGAGAATATATACATATATATATAAATATATATATATATATATATTTATCAATCTGCCTGTAATGTCAGTTGTATGTCTCACATAACGTGCATTGTATACACGTAAGGTAATCATGTTTCCTGTACGATAATGAATCATTTTAACGCCACTCCTCCCTTTATTTCTTTGTTATTAATGTCTCCTGAATATCTCGAAATTCCAAATATGGAGATGAAACTGAGCTCAGCTACTTTTACAGTTGAATTTTAAACGGCAATCATATGTGTGTTGTGTCATCGATCAATAAATGGTTTTTAAATAATTCCAAAATTAAAAAATCTTATGGATTCAAAACGACTCTCTATAGCACTCACGCGATTCTTTTCTTAATAAATTCGTAGTAAGTAGTAAGCAGCGCTTGACAAAGCCATCTTTCATCAGATAAAATTTATGTCCTTTATATATATGTATATATATATATATGCGTGTATATGCAAATGTTGGGCAACCACGATTCGTTATAAAGCTAAGATAATTTTCTTATTTATTTTTCTTATATATATATATATATATATATGTATATATATATGTATACACTTGATGAACTACATATGGAAATCAGTCTTTAGTGCCGTCGAAGTGCACATGTTTACATATCGCCCGCACGTACATATACGTAGTGGCACACTCTTAATGCATATTTCGCGTACTTAAATGTGCGGCATCTGAATAGGCCAACAGTGATCAATCAGCAAAGAACAACTCTTTCGACACAGCTAACCAAAAACCAATGAATACCATACGGATAAAATTTTACATGTATATGCAGGCATATGCATATGTACGTATATATATATGCATAATATATTGATGTGAGGACCATATGCAGTTTTTACGTTCTGTTTGGGCCGGACATTCACTTTGAAATGTTACTACAAATTAATCTGTATCTATCTTTCCAAGTTGATGCTCAATCATTCACGATTCCCGTCCGTTCAGCCGTTCAGCCGTTCAGCCGTCCAGCCGTCCAGCCAGGACACACGCTTCAACTGTGCGTATCGGGCAAACGTGGTCGCGTACAACTGGCTTCATATAAAAATCAAATAAATAAACCGGCGAATATTTAAAAATTTTCAACATGACTACGCGTTTTACTTAACAACCAAAGAGAGTTCTCTCTTTCTTTCTGTTTGTAATCAACAAAGATAGATAGCTATCGAAAGAACCCATAATTCATACAGTGTTGTATAAATGAAGTCTACGTCTCCTCCATCAACACTGGATAGGAATTTGTACTTAGAAAATAATTTCTTTACTTCATTTGTCCAAACACTTATACATCAGAACAACAGGACAACAGAAATCATTCGTTAAACAGATTTTGCATGAAAGTAACGCTTGGGTTTCTATTCGGTTAACGTTTTTCTTTTTTTTTTCTAATACGAACCTATCCCTCAGAGGATTGCCGTCCCTTGTGCGTAATACGATGACGGTCGGAAAAATGTGAGGAAAGAGAAAGAGACGGGTACTGCGCTTACCAATTGAGCACTCAATGCAAGTGCGGCCAAAGTAAACACCACCGCATTGAGATTTGAACTCACAAACACAGACTTGGTAGTCGCGATTCTTACCTAATCGGCTATACATGCGGACATGTGCGAAAAGCAATGCAACTGCAGTGTCATTCAAGGAAATTAAACCTTCGGGAAGTGTTTCCAAGTATCGAAAGAAATTTCAAGTTTTCTAAAGCGAACCGAGAGCAAAAATTGTTTACTGCAACAAACAGCTAAAGTCCATTCGCTCGACATACAGATTTTATACCGCGCCTTTAATCTTGAATATCGATTGCATTCAACTTCAAGTTTTCATAAGATGTGAAAGCGCACTTGGATACCTGGATGTGACATAAAGAGTTAATTATGCAAAAAGTCTAAATTAAAGTCAACGCTAATTAATTATCCCGACTTGTTTAGGGAAGTAAGAAAGCAAGGTCGACTTAACTTGACGGACATTCTATCAAACGCAAAGACTGCCAAACACAGAAACCAAGAGTATGTACAGCTCATCCATATGCCTATTACAAAGCATTCAATGATGGCGAGTGGCAATACTATAAAAGAGGAGCAGAGATGTCCCGCAGACTAGTTTGCGAAAAACCGGAAATACAACGCACATCTGCAATACAACTGTAAACCGTGACAGTGTTTTAAATATAGTAAACGAAACTACGAAAGTTCAGGATTTCTTCCATCGAGTAAAAGGAAAAAAAAATTAAGAGCATTTGTCGCACAAGCAGTTATGCACGGTGAACAGAAGTTTTATTATACACCGATCAAGTACATCTAAATAATGGTTTTTTCCGTAGTTCATCCGATTTGAAATGAAGTTTTTCATGCAACACCAACCGTTATAACCGGTGCCATAATATTACTCGTGTATGCGAACTGAAGTAAATTTTTAAAAAAAAAATAATGCATATAATAATACTGTGACCAAAGGATAACTCCAATCAATATTCAAATCGAATCGCGGGGATATGTCGATAATCACAAATATTTCTCTTCCAAATTGGTAGGACTGCGACAGACATCTGTGTCAATTTGACCCCAGATGCGCTTGGTCTCTTGGGCACTAGAACAGAAAAAGTATTTTTTCCGATTTTTGCAATATGTTCGAGGAGATCGATTGACCATGAAACGCATTATCACGCGAGATGAGACTTTGCTCTACACATACCAGCCGGAAAAAATCGAGAAAATACCGTGCCAAAGGTAACCCAAGACCGAGAAAACCGCACCAAAGTGGTTCAAAAATGAAGGCGATCTTAATAGTTTTCCTCGATTATCGTGATGATGTGCTCAGGAACTCCTTCCGCCGGGCCCAACTGTTAACAAAGAATATCATTTGGGTTTGAGAATTACTTTGAGGGCGACGAAATAGTTGTGAAGTAATAGATTTAAGAAAGAAAAAATTCAGTTGGCTCAACTTTTTGGGCACAGTATATAGATAGAGGAATATATATATAGAGGATAGAGGACTATATATAAGAGGACAGAGGAATATATATATATATGTAGATGAAAGCACTTCATGCAAATTTAAAGCTCCGAACGGTTCGATTCCAGAGATAATACATATGTACATCCCTGCTATGTGCAAAGCAATATGTATTACACTCTACACAACTTGTGAAAAAAGGGTATATTAGGTTTACGTAGATGAATGCAACATCCCATCCCTTACCTTGTCTTGTATTCTTGTGCTCACCCTATAGGTCGCAAATCTTTCAGATATTTTGATCAAATTTGTTAGGCCGACACGTTGTGTGTCAAGGACGAATGCTTTTGAAAATGGTTCGGATTGAATTATTCTTCGACCATTTCTTTTGTAGAGCATTATTTTGAAAAATCGTTATTTAATGGTGGCTCGTATCCCAGTGGTGGTAGTGGTTTTTCATGTGTTTCTTTTGAAGAGCCGAATTCTCTTGTCCTCTCTTCACGTTTTTATCCTCATTAGTACCACCAGTTAATGAAAAACGTTTAAATTAATCAATTAATTAACTACCAATCAATTAGATGGTTGAGACGAAACCGAACTCTTGAACTCAATTTAGACTTCGCCGCCAACGTCATCTAGCAGATCGCATTCAAGGAGAAGCACACTCGCTTGGTTAGTGATGTCATCTATTTAAGGATATTCCATGTTCGGTATGCATTAATTAAATTTTATATATGTTGTGCTATAAAGTGCGCAACAAAGAGTGCAGGATACCAAGTCTGCAAGAGCGATATTCGCCTTCAAGTAAACCTTCGATACCCGCCAGCCAAAGCAGTTACATAAACATTGGTTCCATTTTCTCGTAATATCTGTTCGATTTACATACAAACTCGATATTTTCAGAGAATATTGACATTATCACGTTATATATATACTTATATCGATTGTACAGATTGCCGAATGATATCAAATAAATAAAAATATTTCACTGGGAAGGTATGAAGAAAGACTTCTGCAACACTTACCAGTTATTCTAAAGTTGTTTTGCCGATTTTAAAACTATTCTGTGTTAGTCTTCGCGACTGGACAAAACTCTACTATACTAACTAAGGCTAACTGAGAGGATGTGACCTTGGCGGGATCTATAATTTCCCGATTGAACAAAACCAATGAAAAGTTTTGTATGTTTCAGTTTCCCAGTAGCGGCTATAATAATACTTATTATTATAATTCGAGTAAAGTCGAGTATACATACATCGTAACGAAACTAAGAAATGAAAATAAAAACCTCTTTCGTGTTCTATTCTCCATCGCTTACAATTTATGAGAGTTTTCTGACATGAATAACGAAAGTCACGCAAAATGCTTGTATCGTTTTCTTTCTTTCTTCTTTTGTTGTTTTCTATATGCAGACTAAATTTAATTTATTTAAGAGTTTATGTACATAATAAAAAACCTAAATTTCTTAAGCGATTTAGCGAAATTTACTAAGAAATCTTTTAGTTGCCCGGTCATTGCATCTTGCTTCAATTTCACATAAAGAGTTTTTGGCGCTTTTTTCAACCGTCATTGTGATATCCTGTGCTGTGTGCGCTGTTCAAAACCGTTCATTGATGGTAACCAATTTATGCAATTTATTGCAAGAAGAGTCAGCCAGTCTTGCCTGGTGGAGTGCGATGTCCTTTCTTGCTTACATTTCTACAAATGTAATTTCACTTCGCGTAAAGCTTCGAGTTCATAACGTAATTAAATGCGGAAATTTTGCTTACAAGTCAAAGTGGAGCGCCATTGCCCAATGACGATGATTCTGTGATAAAATCGACCATTTTCCTCGATATAGTTTCGGGACATCGTAGTTGCTCGGCTGTAGTTTTTAAGTGAACCGGCTTTTAGCAGCGAGCACTTTCGACTTTTGAGAATTAGTCGCAGAGATCATAGTTCGAATATCATCTAATCAACGAGTTATCCACGTCTGGATGTTAGAGTTCCTTCCAAGAATATTTGTTTTTATTTTTGGGATTCCCTAAAAAGGGCCAAGAACTTGACAGCTTAACGGTTTCATTCTTTTCGCGAAATGTCAAGAACTTTCTTTCTTTGGTCTTGTTGGTTTCGCGTATCTTCTTGTTATGATTAACATCAACTGATTTAATTTTAATTTAATTAACTGAACGGCTTATGTTACTAAGACTTTGTTGACTTTCGTAGACATTTGGGAAATGATTCGTCTAACTGGACAAAAGCACTTCTTCTTTTTTCTCTTTATTTTCGCTAAATTATTTTCAACTATGCAGCTAATGCCGATCTATGGTTCAGTATATGAATCCTTCGAATTAATTACAAATTTCAGCAGACGTTTTATATCCTTTAAGCGAACTCAAAGAATGTCTGAAGAAGAAGAAAACCTTCCAAGAAAAAATAATCCGAAGGCTGAAGTTGATAATCAGGGTGTCTTCGAACAAAATTATCCCGATTCCATTGTGAAAGTTGGTGCGGTGCACGACGATTAACTACTTACAGAGTCAGATCGACAACTACCAGCTATCTTACAATATGTGTGTGAGTGTAATCAAAACAACCATCGAGACGTTAATGCTTAGAGCTATCACTTCTGTGCTTTAGAACATTCTCTGTAACTGAACGGGCGAGTTTTATGGAAAATATTTCATAAACACTGTAAGCAAAAAAAACACCCGGCACGACAAGGTCATGAAAAGTAAATCAATTTTAAAACGTAGGCAGCAAACAGGGAGGGTCTTAATACACTTAACCAATGATTGTTTAGATTTCACATTGAATCCATTAATAAGGAAATCACCGCACAGTTCAGTAACGAGATTTCAAGACAAGTTTCCTCAAATTTTGCCGATAAGCATGTTCTCACTTTTATACAAATCAAGTTTTACGATATCAAGTTCAAGAAGATATGTGAAGTTGGGAGTCAGACGATTTGTGTAGAAAGCCAGAACTTCAACTTTGAAGTAAATGATCAAAATTGTAGTTAAATATCTATGCGATTATAAATATCAACCAAAGTAGTGTTTGTTGCATGTTTTTTTTTCTTCTCCCAGCAAAGAGGATTACAACCGATTTTTTCAGACTTTCGGTTAGAGTGAGTGTATTTTCAAGCAAAACTTTTGTAAAAATGTAGGATAAGCCGCACAATTCACTGCAGCCTAACTGGTCGTTTATTTCGTATGACTGGCCCGGGTCGGATAGGATAGGTTTCGACAGCAACTATTGGCTTATCACTGGACTTGGTCGCAAAACGTTTCTATCAAACTTTGCAATTGCAATTTAAAAAATAATAAGAGATTTCCTAATTTTTGAAGTCTCATTTTAGCAAAATATAAAACCCATTTAAACAATTAAAACGAAATGCTTTTATTTAACCAAAAAAGGAAAAAAAAAATCCTAATCTTTTGTGGTCTTTATCACAGTAGCACAACACAAACATACCGCGGCGAGCATAAGCATTCTTATATGGAAGCAACTACAACTGCCGTTGCCGTTACGATTTTCTGCATTGCACTTTCACACATAATTATATAATAAACATATATATATATATATATATATATATATTATATATATATATATATATATATAATATATATATATTATATATATATATATATATATA